>PVLD010009180.1:0-78646 GCA_004027595.1 Dinomys branickii | reverse complement strand
GCCCAGCAAATTTTTCCGCTCCCGGCGGCGTTTGGGGCCCTCCACGCGGCTCGCCCGACACGCGCGAAACGTGGGATTGCCGGGCGTCTCCGCCGCTAGCAAGCCGATCTCTGTCGGGAGTCGCCGGGGGGGTTGCACCGGCTCGGGAGGCGGGAGGGCCCGAGGCGGCCGCGCTCCCACTGCGCCTGGACCGATCCCCACTTCTTCCCTGCGGGGATCGTCCCGGCTCCCAGCGTCTGGGACTTTCCCACGTCTCGCCCCGGCAGCCTGGCCCGCCCACCACATCTCCCCCGGCATCTCAGAGAAATACGCCCAGTTTAAACTTCCCAGCCGAGGTCCCGGCATTCACGCTCACCAAGTCTGTCTCGAGCTGGTGGTGTTTATTAAGGAGGTTCGCTCCCTTGCTGCTCACCCGGTTGCCATCTTCCCCGGATCCCCCCTATCTCACCTCTTTTAAACTCCAGGTCACTATTATGTTCCCATCTTCCAAATGAAACAATGTCTCTTTCCTATATTATTAATTAACGAGCAAGAATCAAGTTGGCAACAAGAGAATCAAGAAACCAAGAAGCAGAAAAATGGGCAACATACCCAAAACCTAACTGGTGCCTGAGAAATGACACATAGCAAAGCCTATGACAAAGCATGTTACCAGCACATCTGTTATGATTTGTATCTAGATGTTCCCCCAAAGCTTCATGCAGTTGTATGCTTTTTCAGAGGTGGGTGAATCTAGAGCGTGTGATTGATTCATGGTCCAATGCTGGCATGAAGGGTGTGAGTGCTACACTCACCCTAGGGTAGCCTGCATAAAATATAAGGGACAGAAAAAGGGTTTTGCTTTTGTTTTTGTTTCCCTCCTTCCTTCCCTCCCTCCCCCCCTCGTTGCTTTTGCTATCTTCTGCCACCATGAATAGTTGCCCCTCTGCCATGTGCCACCCTGCCTTGGAGGCAGCCAATTATGGTTTGTAAAAACCTCTACAAACTGTGAACTAAATAAACATTTCCCCCTTTAACTCTGGGTGTTGGTATTTTGTCTCAACAATCAGGAAATTAACTAAGACAGCATCCCAGCTCCACAGCAGAGGTGGAGAGAGAGAAAGAGGAAACTCACCTGCCTGTACAGATGTTGGAATACAGGAAATGATGCAAGTACTGAAGCGACATTCCTTAACTGCAACCTAGGCAGCTGTTGTCAGGACCGTCTGCTGCTGTTGCAGAAGAGCATCATCTCAGGACCACTTATCAGGGCCTTGAGACAGTACTATCAACAGGCTTGATGCAAGTGGAAAATATGCTGTAGAGAAGAAGGAACTTTGGGAGCTCCCAGGGTGCACAGCCACAGTGAAATAGTAACCACTTCAGGGTGCATACTACACTTATTACGTCAGAAGAGAGGAGGTACAAAATGTAGGTAAGAGGCTGCACCCACAGATGTGTTTTCTGGATCTTCCTGGGTTTCCTGTGTTCCCAAGACCACCATCAGCATTCTGTGGGAGGTTGTTTGAGATCCCATCTGGACCTAAAACAAGGTCCAGGTGGAATCTGAAACAGGACCTGCATCTCCAGGTAATTCAAGCGCACAGTCAAGCTGTGGACCTACTATGTTGGACCCTATAGCATTTGATGACTCTAGATAGTTGTCTTTCAAAAGATTTAAAAAATGTGAGCATCTCTTTACATGGAAGCTACATAGCTGGCAGGCTGTGGATTCAGTGGTGAAATAAACACCAGTGATGCTCTACACCTTCATGGAGCATAACAGAGCATATCACATAACCATAAATGCACATCAGAACATAAATATGTGACAAATGCCAAAAAAGAGAAATACATGAGGTTAGGAGAATATAAAACAAGATTAGACTCTATCAGGCAAGGCTTCCTGGAGAAAATGACAATAGAAGCAATAAGGTGCAGGATAAACACTTATTAACTAGATACAATGGCGAAGTAACAGCATCCAGATAAAAAAACAAAGGCCAAGCCTGGTAGCTTTGGAGTGCACCTCTAATCTCAGCACACTGGAAGTCTGAGGTAGGAGGATCTCAACTCCAAACCCAGCCTGGACAATTTAGCAACTCAGAGAGATCTTATGGCAAAACAAAAGAAGGGCTGAAAATGTAGCTCAGTGTGAAGACCCTGTGCTTAATCCCCAGTAATGCAAAAAAGAAAAAGAGGCAGAGAGGAAGGAGAAGAGATGAAGGAGGAGGAAGGAAAGGAGATGAAGGAGGAAGGAGCTAGAGGAACAAGAAGAGGATGAAAAACAAGAAAGATATATGCAAAGACTCCGTGGTCAAGCACAGTACTGGAACCACAGTCCATGGCTGAGCTCCTGTAGGTCTTCTGCATCTGGCTGATCCTGAGAACAGAAAGAAAGCCCCTGACAGGTGGTACGGAGGTTACACTAGGATAGGAAAAAAAGAGAGTGAAAGGAAATGGGCAGATTCCAGAGATTTTACTAAGCAAGCAAAATTTAGACCCCAGAAAACCCTCCTTGTTTAACAACTTATTTTCTCTTGCCTTCTGACTCAGGGTTCTATGAAGGATAAGCCTCTCTACTGCCAAGCCCATGAAAGGAACAGAGCCCCTTTCTTATCAAGGAAGAAGGGAAGAAGTGCCCCAATATTGAAGGAAAGAAAAACAGACATAAGTGAATCAGCCTAGATGGTTGCCCCAAGATGTGGGAGGGAAGGTGAATACTACCAAGACCCTCAAAAATAAGGAATATCTGAGTTGTAGACTTGGTTCTGCCACTGACTACCTGGACAAAGAAGCCCCTTTGAGCTTTCACCAATCAGAAAGGCACAAGAATGCCTGTATTACAGGGCACTGAGAGGATTAAACAACAGTCTACAAGCCTGAGAACAAAATGTAAAGGCATTAGGTGTTCACTGAAGATAAATTATCTTTACACAGCACTATGGTTCTCGATCTGCTCTCATGAGCACACTAACTTTTCTTTATCAAAAAATAATAATTACCAGAGCAATTCACTGTCAAATTCTCCCTATTCTTTCAAGGTAGCTGTCTGTCATCACTCTGTTCCTCCTTCCCCAACTTCAAATAAATTGTCTTCTTTTAAAGAAATAATAATAATAATTACTGGCATGCACCAAATGCTTCAGCGCAATGCTAAATAAAGCCAAATATCATACATATTGTCACAGTAATTCTAGGAAAAATGGGTGCCATGTTTCATCCTATTTTACAATGACACATCAAGGGATAAGTAAAGTGCTAGTGTATTAAGTTTGAGTCCAGGAGCTGAGAAGCTTTCACCAATCCTCAGGGCTCATGAAGAACAACCCTACATAACGTGGGCAATAATATACTAATTACCTTGAGCTCTTCTTTCTTTTTTTTTTTTAGACAGGGTCTCATGTTGTTTCAGCCTGGCCTTGAACTCACTACTAGCTTCAAATTTGTAGCAATCCTCCTGCCTCACCCTCCCAAGTGCTGGCATTCCATATATATACACCACCATGCATGGCTTTACCTTGAGCTCTTGAAACATATGACTTTTGGTATAATACGTGGTGATGCACAAAAAGGCCTAGAGTACCCAAGGAAGCTGATGAATTAAGGAATCTGCTTCTTAGAACAATCTTTCTCACCTGGGTCTTCCAGAGCTCCCCACTAATACCTCTCTAGTAAACAGAGGAATGATCTGGTTTCAAATGTCATCAGTAAACCAGCTACCTGAAAATCCCCAGAGACTCAATTTTGATTAAATATAACTTCACTTTTGGAATTTCCTGTTGTGTAATTTGAAGGGAGTATGTAACTCCTGCTTTATTTCCACTATCAACTGTATTTATTTTCAACTTTTGCACACGGTAATCACCAATAATCCTGGTGATTACAAAGCACCTTGCTCTCAGATCCCCTGGCAGTGATAAAAGCATAGAGTAAATATTTGATGGCTGATCTTATCGTAGGATTGTAGCCAGCTATAAGAAAAAAACCTAGAACCTAGCAGCTTTCTCTGAGGAAGCTGCACTGCCTGTGTTATTTAATGGTAAGGAGATTCCTGAGTAAAACACTTTCCGGGAAATTAGAGAGACACCAATTTATTCAAAATCAGCCCTAGCTGACAAACAATAGAGGATCAAGTTCCGCTTCTAGCTAGTGACTCACTTAGCACAAATGACTTTAAATTCCTTTCAATAAAAGGCTGGAGACATTCAATATAACCAACTCAACTGACTTCAAGGGTGTCCCCATATGAAAAATGAAAAGGACTGCCCAAAATACTCTTTTCTTGGCAACTAATACTGCAAAAGTCATACAGCAACAAAAATATGTTTGAAAACTATTCAAACATAGCATCAAGTTCAAGTACACTACTTCCCAGCTATGTGCTATTGGTCAAGTTTCTCAATAAAGTGGTGCTTATTAAATAAACTACACACACATCTCACACTCATATCATATGTTATGCTATACTAAGCCACCTGCCTCCAGGATCCCCTTTCAGGGTTTGTGGTAACTGTCAAGAGCCACTTTCCCTAGGGTAGAACCTCCTTCCCAGCACAACCTGCCAGAATGACATGATGAAACAGCCTGGCCCTCAGATGAGGGTAGTGAAGAACACTATCGGCATCAGAACTTCCTGCGGGTCGACAGATACATTGGTGTCTACCTCACAAACCAACTTTTCAGTTGGCCTAATCCTTCCACCAGGAATTGATTTCAAAAGCATTCCCTAATAAGCATCCTATGTAGTAATCTCCAATTCTGAGTTTGCTTTTCAGGAAAACAAACAATAAACTTCACAAAAAAAGCTGTAGTGAAAGCAGACATGGGGGCCCACACCTGTAGTATCAGATATTCAGGAGGCTGAGGAAGGAGAATCAAAAGTTTGAGGCCAGCCTCAGCAACTTAGCAAGACACTGTCTGATAATAAAAAATGGCTGGTTGTGTATAGCTCAGTGTGAAGACCTTGGGTTCAATCCCCAGTACCATGTCCACACAAGAGAGAAAAAGACAGAGACAGAGAGGAGCATACACACACACAGGTGTGTCAGCAAGAGAATGAACTATGACCAGTTCATAGTATTACATTATTTGATTTGTCACTTCTCCAGATAAAACACAAATCTGGAAAAAAATCTATTATTTTATATTTAAAAACACATGATATCCAATGAATGTTCAACATTTCTTCTTTCCTTAGTTCTAAGTCTCCCTACATCCCTTAGATTGTCTGTCAGAAGATCTGCTTTTAAGTAGAATAAGCGGCAAAGTGAGCTTTCCAAAGTTCTACCCTTCAAATTCAAATAATGACAGTATAGAAAAACTCCATAGCCAGTTAATATGACACACATAACTTTAAAATGCACAGAAGCTTTAATCTGTCAAAGATTCATAAATAAAACAAGAAGTCAAATAATATCTTAGAAATTATTTTTTAGCAAAGGACCAAAACAGAAAAAGAAAAAATTATACAATGATCCTACTCAACTAGAATAATACAAACTATTTGTTCCAAGACTTTCTTAGAAAGATAAATATAAGAGATAGTATTAAAAGTTACACATTGAAACACAGAACAAAGATAGTAACGTTCAGTAATAACCACCTAATTACAAAAAAGTAGAGACAGAAATGGAGAGAAACAGCTGCCCAGGCTGCATTAACACATTGGAAGGGAGCTTCCCAGAATGGGCTATTCACTTACCATGCAACTGACCTGTACAGTCCTTCCAGAGGAACACTGGCACAAAGGCCACATATCAATAAGAGATTTCATGCAATATTCCCAGCAACGTTTTAAAATTATTTTGTATTTGATGCTGTGGATAGAAAGCAGGACTTTAATTCTGCTAGGCACTCCACCACTGAAATGCACCAAGCTCATAACCAACACATTTTAAAAACTGAGTAGAATCATATGAAATTGGTAATCTGAGCTCTCATGGTGTCAGCTCATCCTGAGGACCAGGGCAAGAAGAGTGAGAGGACAGGTAAGGTTAGTAAGAAACCCCCAATATTTTCATTCTGTTCTACTTTTTGAGCAGAGCTGTTGCTAAGAAGATTTGCAGATACTGTTTTCCAATTCCTCAGGAAGCAAACAAAAAATGAAATGAATAGAAAAGTCAAGAATATTAGACCTAGGAGAATTCATACACTCTTGAGAGTTCACACCATAGCTTTGCTGCCCTAGTGTTAACACTTGATTTATCTGGATTCAATGATAATCTTCTATTTTAGTATAAAACAGTTATTCTCAACTAGTCTACTCTGCAGAGAACTTTCAGCAATGTCTATTGACTTTTTTTTGCTGTCACAATTAGGAATGGAGAGTAGAAGGTGGGAATTATTTGCATCTGGTAGGCAGAGGCCAGGGATGTGGCTAAACATGGCACAACACGCAACACAGCTTCCAACGACAAAGAATTATCCTCATCAAAATGTCAGTAGTGCTGAGGTTAAGAAACTCTTGTAGTGGAATGAGCATTAGGATTCCATACCAAAGGCCAAAGATTTGAATCCAAAGTATCCTAGGTAGGTACTCAGCTTTTCTGAGCCTCAGTTTTCATATGGATGAAACAAATGATAATTCTACTCAAGAGTTTTTGTAGGATTAGGGATATAGCTCAGTGGCACAGCACCTGCCTGGCAAGCACGAGATCATGAGTTCAATTCTCAGGAGCAAAAAAAAAGAGTTTCTGTAAAGAATTGAAGAGGTAATGGATGTGAAATCAACTAGTGCAGTGTCTGGCACATCAAAAGCAGCCCATTGATTTCCAGGTAAAACTGAATTACTGTTTTTTGTTTTTTGTTTTTTATCTGCAGCTATTTCCCTCTCCTATTCATTTCCTCTGGGACTTTACTGAGAAGGAAAAAAAAAAAAGAGCCTAGCCAACTGAGAAGCCCACTCTAGGTCAATGGGTTGGATGTAGCTCATTTAATTTAGACTCCCATTGTGTCTAAATTTATGTTTTAGGAACCTGGAGGCAGAGAAGTCCAATTTTACATTTTTTCAAAAGGTGTGTTGTTTCCCATTTCAATTCAATAACCTAAGAGTCAAAACAAAGATGGAAATCTAAAAATTCCCAGTTCTTTGAAAATAGTACATTAGTAGGGAAATTCTGTACACTTCTCTCAATTAAAATTTTCACTAATTTCACTGATGACTTTTGACAAAAAAGAAAAGCATAACTTCTCCCTTGGTACTGTAATAGCAACCCACCAATAAGCCACTACCTAATGCAGCAAAAACATAAGCTTCATTACACCTGATAAAAATAATTCTTGCTGTAAACCACATGAAGTCATATTGCACTAGTCAGTTTCCCATGACTCTTGCCCCAATTCCAATCCTCAGAGGAAGGAAGGCCAGGCAACTGTATGAATCACTGCCCAAAGCAGGATACCACAGACTAAAGAGAGCACTATTAATAATAACACCAACACAACAGGTGTACACCAGCTATTTCTCAAACGAAGTGGGACATATGGTCACTTGACCTGGAGGGAGCAAGAACAACTGATCCATGTGGGTCCAGACCTCTTTATGTTCAAAGCACACAGGAACACACCCACTTAGGTCAGCCGTATGTTACAAAAATGAAGTTATTGAATAGAAACTGTCTCTTGCTTTTCCACTTATTATATCATCTGTTTACCCATCAAGGGCACAGAGATTTATCATGTTGCTTTAACAAACTACAGAATATACCAATGTAGAGAAGTGCCATAAGATTTCAACAACCACAACCCATGTAAGTCAACCTCAAATATTTTTCTTTACAAACAATGCTACAGAGAACAAAGCCCTACTTATATCTTTTATTGGCTTGAGTATTTCCAGAGAAAAGACTTCTTGTAATGGAAACACTAAAATGTTACCATTTTTAACAGACTATTCCCATATACTCTTCAAAAAGGCTTTATCAAACCATTTCAAGAGGACTGAAATTCTGCCAGACTGGTAAAGGAAACAGGCTATCTCGTTCCACTATGTCTCTACATGCTCCCTTGACTCTGGCCAACCTGGGACCAAGGTCCACTCAGAATTTTCCTGCCTTTGGGCCACTGCTCTTGCTATTTCCTCCACTCAGAATAGCATGCCACCCTGTCCTCGTGAATATCCTACTAATGACAAACACAATCTCCTCAATGAACCTAGTCCCTACCCCAAATGTTGACAAACAATCTTCACATCATCTTGTCACCCTGGGACTGCCCACACCATGACTTATCTCCCCTACTCCATCACAAAACCTAAATCGGAGTCTACACTGAACTCTAGATAGTGGGGACAAAGAGACTTGTGTTTACATGCATACACACAGACCTAGACACGGTTCCCAGTTCTACCACTTACTTGGGCCAAATCACCTGCCCTAACTTTGGGGCTTTAGTTTTCCTATCTGTAAACTAGGACTTTAGAATAGTACCAAGGTTTGTTTTGAAAATTAGGTGAGAAAATGCACAGAAAACATTTAACATATAAGTAGAGATCAAGAAAAGGTAACAATTTCAATGGTTCCTTCATAATAGCTAGACGGATCTCTCGAAGTTATATTTCATTCAACTTTGAATCTTACAGAACCTACCACATTATTTTTCATATAGAAATCACAATGTATGTATGCTTTGTTGAATAGAACCACTGATCACTGTTACTCACTGGGTAAAATAATATCAACAGCAGGTGATAATTATTGAGTCCTTACTAAGTAACAGGCACTCTAATGAATACTCCTCGTGTGTTATGCCATTTAATTCTCATAAATAATTCTACAAAGTGGACACTTTCTAATTTAAAAAAAAGGCTTTAGACTTACAGAGCTTATAAACGTTAACCAAGGCCAGAATACTAGAGAATTCACAACTAGAACTACCTAACTGCAGAGCCTAGACGCTTGGTATCCCACATTGCATCAAATATCACATTACCCAGAGAGGTCAGTTCCTAACTCTACTCACAAAGTTTCACAATCTCCTATCCAATGATAAAATACATCTTTTTTAAACATAAATGAAGACACTGCAAATGTAGCTCACAGGTAGAGCATATGCTTAGCATAGACAAAGCCCTGAGTTCTATCCTCAACGCTAAAATACAACAACAATAAAAAACTAATTAAGCAATGAATGTCTAAGTGGCTGGATTTTGACTGTATTTACAACTACAGTAAGTCAACAGAAGGGGAAAAAAAACTGACCAAGCCAGACAACTACTCTGGACAATAGCCACATGCATTTTCTATCCTGTCTTCTCATCAATCATTCTAGAATACTAAAGATTTGGGCATTATTTAATTGTCCATAATCATTTCTAGCTTCCTACAGAGAATAGTGACTAAATTCAGGCTTCAAGAGAGCTAAGAGAAATAACATACAGACAATATACTTAGATAGTGTTGCTATTAAATCTGCTCCATATAATTTGGTCCAACAAATTCAGTTCCATAACATCTAAGAGGAGGTGGTAGTGCCAGGAAAGATTATAAAAACCCAGAGTGTTAAACAGAAGTATTTTGAGTCAATTATGCAGTGAATTCAGTGCCTGCATAAAACTAGAATCAAAAGTCATCAGATTCAAAGCAGGAAAAGTGACAAACTTATAATTACCTGTTTACTCAGTGCTGCTCTTGCTCTATGTTCCATGCTGAACACTCACTGTGCCATTTCATTTAATCCTTCTAGCAGCCACACAAGATGTGCATTATTATTGCATAGAAGTAAAATCACATACCCAACATCACTTAGCAAGTGAGCACTGGGACCAAACTTGAACTCAAATACATGGGATCCAAACTCTGGTCCATAACTCCCAAACATATAACCTCCAACCCAGGACTTTGGTGATGTGACCAGACCACAGCTAATGGTAGAACTAAAGACCAGACAACCCAAACTGCTCTAAGTCCCAAAGCAAAGATGAAGAAACACTGCTGGCCATCCTCTACCCTGGCAATGCAATCCCCATCTTCAGACCTAGGGACACTAGGTCAGTGGTATGCCTAAGAGACCTGGGGAAGTCAGGCCAAGCAAGAAATGAAGAGGAGCAGAAAGATGGAGGCCAAGTATTGAAGAAATCTGACTACTAGTCCTGCTTCTTGAGGAAAGACCGAAGTCACAGAGAAAAATATAGAGACAACTCACCATCAAGGGCAGGTAGACAGATGAGCAAATTGCAATCTGCACATATACTCGATTATTCAGCCTGAAAAGGAAGGTCATGATGGCATATGCTACATGTGCCAGTTACAAAAAGACAAATACCTTATGATTCCATTGATATGATGTTCCAATGACAACCAAATTCATCAAGACAGAAATGTAACATGGGCTGGGAGGACAGGGCTTGGGGAGTTGTTGATAGGGACTAAGTTTCCATAGAGGAAGATAATCGCACAGGCACATTTAATACTGTTTTCTTTTACAAGCCAGAAAGAAAACATAACACTACCACCACCACCCATACAAGCAGTGACTCTAAAGTATTTTCACATCTGTAGCTCTTGCTTACCACCACTGGGACATACAAAGGCAGACCGTTTCTCCAAGATTGTGTACCCAAGAATAGCTTCTGGCCATGCTGTCTTTTGCTAGACTTGACACTGCCAGCTCTACCTCCCAACCAGGATGTTCAGAGTTGAGATTTAAACCCCAGGGATTCATAACCCTTAAATACTGAATTATGTGGCCTCCAGTCAAGAAGATCATCATCTCTTTTTGTAGATGAGGAAACTAAGACAGAGTTTAGGTAAAGGACTCAAGGTCAAAGAGCTGGTAAGAGACAGAGCTGGAACTGAAACCAAGACAGCTCAATGTAACCACTAAGCTATCTTGCCACAGAGGACTGTGGTCCCTTATGGCCTAGGTTCCTGTGTGTCTGCACAGCTTCTATAGCTACTCATGGACTGGTGATGTCTTTGTACTCCCAGCATTTTGAATGCTCAGGATCTTAATCAGCCACCAAGCTCAATCTCTCATCTCACTCAGCAGAGCATGGGTTGGTCCTGGTTTTTCATCTCTCATTCTCTTTAGAGTCAATGCTTTGTCCAGCTCTGCCAGCAGCACAAAAATTTGCTGTCCTATCCTCTCTCACTTTGCCCTTTGGGTAGACACAACTTTTCTATAAAAATGTTTAGGAGAATCTGCACACTGCCATATACTGAACTTTTTAGGAAAACTGTCATCCTGTAAATGTACTGATAAAAGGGGGGAGGGTGCCTAGAGACACTACTAAAACACTTACTTATCTCAGGTTTTCAAATTTAAGAAGCATCAACCCAAAGTGTCACTCTAATCTCATCTTAGAGCCGCTCCAAGTGGCACCAAGGGCCTGTGACTGTCCTCACCATATGTAATGGCATTATCTTCTATACTGTTCAACATGGTAGGCACTAGCCATGTGTGGTTATGTAGATTTAGATTCAGTGTGTGTAAATAAAATGTAAAATTCAATGTCTCAACCACACTACTAGCCACATTTCAAATGTACAACAGCCACATGTAGGTAGTGGACTAAATATGGGTCATTATAAAGAATATTCTACCATTGCAGTATGTGCTGTCAGTCTCCAGTATCTTCCCTGCAGAGATCTCTTTCCATTTTAAAAGGCAAGCATGATACCATGGAAAAGGTCCTTCAAAATTGCCAGACTGATTCTAAAATTCCAAAGCAAGACAATGACCTTCCACATACACATAAACATTTTTCTAGTATTTTCCCCTAAAAGAGCCAGTATTCAAACAACTCAGTTTGTCTCTCCACTCTTGAACCCCTTTCTCACTCAACATTCACTCAAGTGCAGAGTGGGAAGTGTTACCACCACTGATGAAGTATCTAAATTGAAAAGGTCAGTCTTTTAGAGCCTGAAGCTTTGAACATTAGACTTCTCACAGCCAGATTTTTTTTGAATACTATGGCTACCCAAGGCCCACTCCCAGGATTCTGATTCTGTAGGTCTGACCCAAGCCTTGTAAAATACTCACATTCCATAAGCATCTTATACAATTTTGAATCAGAGGCTGTTCTGTGGGCCATTCTTTAGAGCTGGGATATTAGAACTACACTGGGCATGAAGACATAAGTCAGAATCACTAATGATCCCACCAGCTCCAGAGGCCCGTAACTGGCAGACTCTCCCAGGCAATTATGATGTACTTTCTATTCACCAAAATCCAATTTATCCAAAACTTACGATTTTTTCCAAGGAGCTCTGCTTATAATCTGTTAGCAGCCATCAGGTAAATAGATGTGCCTGGAAACAGGTACAGAGGTCCACAAACTCACCCCCATCCCATGGACAGTCTATTGGAATGTTCCATTCTGAAAGGGGTATGGAAGCAGAAATGGAACAAGAGAAAGAAAGAATAAACACACAAACCAATCCCCACTCCTCCCAGCCTTTCCTGAGTGTCTTTCCTTCCCCAGGAATTCAAGCATCAGGAAAATGGAGTGACTCACTATGTTTTATTAAACCCAGTAGATAGGCTCCTTCTACCAAAAGTGCTTTCAAGAGTAACAACCATCAATCTTATTCCTATCAATGGCTTCTTCTCATGATTATCTTTCTTTGAGATAATTTATTTCAGAGAATAGCTTGAGCTTAGATTTTTAGCTAAAATGTCACAGAAACAGATTCACACTGAGTAAGAGAGCCAGGGCTTTCTTCCTTATGGTAGTATTTTCCCACAGATTCAGAGACACAAATAGGCAACAGCTAAAAGAAAATGAATGTTTCTTTTACTGAGTATCCTATCTCCCTGACTTTTATAAATCATGATACATGCAAAATGTATCAACACTGAGATAACACTCTGTGTTTCCAAAACTTTTTTCATTTTAAAAAGAAAAATTCCTTGGCACATGGAATGTGGCTCTCACAGCTTCAAAAGGGCAGAAGCCAGGACATATCCCTGGATATTGGCATTTGAAACAATTTCATCCCATATCCTCCAACTAAAATGAATGATTACTGATTTTCCACTATTATGATTACTGATTTCCCCTAATGATTACTGATTTGCCTCACTAAATTCAAAACGCAAAATCTCAAACTAGCTTTTGGGCATGTGTCAGAAATCTGGACATGCAGATCAACTGTCTAATTACCTACTGCCATTATAATGCTATGAAAGAAATAATCATGAGCTGGGTATGTAGGTCAGTGGTACAGTACTTGCCTAGCATGCAAAAGGCCCTAGGTTCAGTCCATAGCACTGGCAAGGGTGGAAAGAAGGGGAAAATAAAAGATAAGAACAGAAAGAAAAGGAAAAAATCATGACATCTCAGGGGCGTGCAAGAACACATGTTAAGTACACATGGACCCAGGGTTGCCCAGGGTCTGCTGGGCAGATGTGCTAATCCTAGCTAAAACATACCAGTTTTCATATATTGTGTGGGTGCATAAATATAGGTTTACTCTTTGGCAGATCTAGATTCTTCTTGTTAAAAAACACTAAAACACAGAAACTTTAGCAGGGATGGCCCAGCCTAAAGCACCATGTAATACAAGCTTTTTGTGCTGCAGTGAGCCTTTTAAAGTACACAGCAAACAGAAGTCAAATTTAATGTGAAGCTGGGATTGGGTAGGAGGAGCTCTGGATACCTCAAATGTGGGTGCCATAATGAAGGAAGCTGATTAAACCATACAGTAATCTACACTTGAGAAGCCCAGTTCTGTCTCACACATGAAATTCTGGACTACAAGTAGAATGTCCTATCAAAAAATGAGTTCCTAGACAGCCTATTGGAATGTTCCATTCTGAAAGGGGTATGGAAGCAGAAATGGAACAAGAGAAAGAGAAAATAAATACACAAACCAAATACAAACCTAGCAAAATTTAAACTTCTCCAAGAACTTTAGCTGCAAATTTTATAGCTTTGATTTTGCAGAGACCTTTCCTTGGCTACTTGATAGTAAAACTGTATCAATTAAATTTCTAATCTAAATTACCTAAGTCCCATTCCTCAGCCTCATGAGCAAACCTGACGCCCCACATGAATTATGCAATGCAAAACAATCTATTATGCAAGCAGGAAAGCAACAAGGGCTGCAATGGTTTTCAAAAACAAAAATTTTACCATGTAACTGTGGCACTGGTCTCTGAAGTTAATCACATTCTGACAGTGTCCATTTTGGAAGAAAGGCTAGAGTCGTGATTGATCAGCAGAATGTCCAAGCATGTTGTGTTATTAAGAACTTTCCTAACATATTTAAAATCCTAAATGGCAGGCATAAAATTTATTTATTTTGTTATTTGTAAAGTCATACATTTCACAATGAACTCACCTCCAAGCAAAAAACAGAATCTATTCCTATAATGGAAATTCATATCCATATGAATGTCAATTTCAGGATGTGATTTTGCACCCACTTCAAGTTTCAGCAGACTGAAGCCCTGAGACAAAATATCCCCAAAACTAGGATCAGCTGTCAAAATACACTCTCTTTCCAGCTCTTCCTTACTAGAATTGAAGAGCTGTCGCTAGCTGGGCCTCAATGAACCTATACAGACTAGTTTTAGTGCCAAACTAAACCACTTCCAGGATGTATTATTCATTTCAACACACATTTTTAGGCCCCCTTTGTGAGTTGGTCATTATCCTGGGCCCTGACAATATAGACACAAGTAAGAGATGTACTGTGAGAGACACCAGTGGGAGAGATAAAATATGTGAGAGGTTTCAAACTCATCACCTGAGGACCCAATATGGCTCCCAGATGTGTTCTGTTTGGCTCACCCATATTTTTGAAAGAACTCTGAACCAACATTTTAAAACTGACAAAAGTTAATTTAAGAAAAAAATCCAAGCTTCTGGGTTCTCTTAAGAACCTGAGAAAGTTGGAAACACTAGACCAATATTATCACATGGTAGCAACACGCTAAGCAGAATAGCCTTCCCTTAAACAAGTTTAGCCCTTCCAGTTTACCCCAGTTGCACCACTCCCTAATTACTATCCTTTATAATCCCTACTCCATATTTGAGTTGGTCATTACTCCTAGCAATAAACAATTTCAGTAGTAGGTATTACCTGCTACAAGTCAGATAACTGAAGACCTACAGGATTCTCATTGACATGCATCAGAGCTGTAAGTTAATACATTCTCTGGAGGCTTACAAAATGGGAAACATTAACACTCTTAGAAAGATAAAATGTCATACAAATCAACAGCTCTTCTTCTAATCATCTACCTAAAGAAAGTATCTGACTATATTCACTAAAATGTATGTATGAGAATATTTATCAAAGTATTCTATAAAATAGGAAGCAAATAAAAACAACCTAAATGTACATCATCAAAACATGGTGTAGTGGATTGATAGCTGGTGGTCAACTTATAAGCCCCAGCTGAACTGAGTAAGTGTGGTGCTGGGTGTGGAAGGCCCACCTGGGGACTAGTGCCAGTAGCATAAGAAGCAGAAGAGGAGAGGTTAGGCTGTTGCGAGCAGAGGAAGGCTGCTGGAGCTGGTAGAAGCTGTAAAGAACTGTTGGTTCTGTTGAAGGAGCTCATCATGCTGGCTTTCCTGATGAACTTGGCTGTTTTCACCCTTCGAGGAGCTCGGGACCTCGTTGGCACTGACAATGGCTTTAGTTCACTTTAGGGGTACTCTGGTCCTCGCTCTGAGCATCACTTCCTGGCCCCAAAGGAGAAGAAGGTGCACAGCTCAGGCTCCTGAAGGAGCTTGCTACATTGGCTTCCCTGATGGGAACTTGGCCATCTTGATCATCAGAGGAGCTCGGGACCTCACTGTTGCTGAGGATGGTTGTGATACCTTTCAGGGGAGCTCGGGTTCTTCTGAGCATCACTTCCTGCCTCCAGTGCAGATCCCTCAGACTGCTAGCACAGATCCTTTATCCCACTGGCACAGACTTCCTAGACTGACCTTTGGGCCTTCGCAGTGCAGATCCATGAAACAGGCTGGCATGAAATATTGTTATGGGCTCTGGGCCTCCAGTTGGATTTGTGGGAGGCACTGTTATGAGCTCTAGGTCCTCAGCTGGACTCATGCAGGACATTTCTGTGGGATCCAGGCTCTCAGCTATATTCTTGGTCTATAGTGTGTGGACAGATTTCCTGCACTCTTTTGTGTGTCATTCTTTAGGTGACTATTGTAAATAATCTTATAAAATATGTGTCTTGTATTGTGTTCTCCTTTGCAAAACATTCTCCAAACCAACACACATGGTTTAACATATTATAGAATGACCAAAAAGCAAATTCTTGAAATTGGCAAAGTTTACCTATGTATAGTACCAAAAAAAGAGGCTCATGATATATTTATTAGGTACAGAGAAAAATCTCACCAAAATGGCACGTACCCTACAATCCCATTTTCTTAAGAAAAAGACACCTCCTCTAAACTACAAATATATGTGGGTATGTGTATGGATGGATGAATTAAAATACAGCAATAGCACATATATTTCTCTGGGTGGGATTATAAGCAATGTGCACACACTTTCCTTCCACAATAACATCTTTCTGTATTCTTCACATTGTTTAAAGGTAAGAAAAAGCATATATCTCACCGAAAAACAGCTATGGAAGTGGCCCAACTATGGATAGTGATTGATAGTGACTGTGATATAAGGTCACAATACTATGAATTTTTAAAAGATTAGAAACAAAAATCTAAGAGGCATATGCTTTTGATAAAAGAAAATACACATGATCCAACACTAGAGAAATTTATTTTTAACAACTAGATCTTAAGCTCTGAATTCTTAACCAAGTTGCACAGACTTAAGCAGGCTGATAGTTGGAGGAGGAAATGAACACACTCTCCCTATAAGATAAATTCCAACGCTTCTTCAAGAACCCAAGCGGTAAGGCACTGACTATTTTAAATCAGGCCGAAGTGGTACTTCCTATGGCAGCATTACATAAGTAACCTCTGCAGACATCTGGCCAGAATAAAGGCCCACTAAGACCTTCAACACAATTAATTCAACATTTGCTCTACAGTCCAAAATGCTACAATAACTGGCAGACAACCATTTTAAATCATCACAGAAAAGTCAGACATATGGCTAAGTATATTTAATATGCCTTAAAAATAAAACAGGGATTTTTCTAGCCAACATATCTTAGCAAAGAAATTCTTCAATGTAAAAATTATGCCTACTTGCTACCCTCCAAAAAATTCAACTAAACAGATATTTCCAGAACACCAACCTAGTGCAGAGTTCACACAATACATAAAACAGGGATGCTGTCTTCAAGAAACATAATCCAGGACAGAAGACAGCCAGACAAGACTACAACTATGAGGTACTATTGGGATTCTTGAAATAATCATGTGCATGCAAAATACAGAAAGCATTAAAGAGTAGAGATTCCATGTGGTGGTGAAAAAGATGACAAAGAGCAGAAGAAAGTAGCAAATCTAAATTGCTTGAATGTACATGTAGTACTTTCTGTTTTCTCTCTGGTAAAACACTGGGAATCCACTTTTTATCTCTAGAAATATCTTCACTGGGCTTACCAGGCATATTGTGTTGTCTCTAGCAGCAAAAGGTCCTAACTAAAAAGGGTGCATTCACATTGACCCCCGTAGCATAAGCACGTATGTGCCCCACACCATGAGATCAAGACACCTATAACATGAAAACACTCAGTGTAAGAATTTTGGAACCAAGTGTGTGTGAGCTTGAATTTCATCTGTGTCCATAGTCTGGGTGAATAATTTGACCTCTGAACTTAATTTTCTCATGGATGAAATGAAGAATAAGATCATCCAGCCTGGCAAACCCTTCTTTAGTCTGGGTCTCAGTGATATGTCAGAAAATCAATAAATAATAGTTACAGTTATTAATCTACCACCCCTAGTTATGCCTTGAGCAGAATTCTGCATCCTTGGCCTTACTGTTATTTTGTATTGGATAATCAATCCTCTGTCATGAGGGCTGAGCTGTACATTGTAGGATAGTTAGCAGTCTCCCAAACCTCTATGTACTTTATGCAATAAACACCCCATCTTTAATTGTGATGACCAAAAATGTCTCTAGAGATTCCCAAATGTCCACCAAAATTACCCTAGGTGGGAACCAACTTTTAGCAGAACTGATTGATATATCTCCATTTCTCAAATAAAAAGTCACAACTGTTATTGCTTGAGAATTTCAGAGAGCACTGTTCATGAACCAAGTGGTGTACTAAGTGCTTTACATACATTATTGCATTTTATTCTCAAAACTACCTCCATAAGGTAACTCATTATTCTCCTCTTCAACTGGCAGACTGGCAGAATATTCTGCAGGTTAACCTGACTGTGGTCTCTCAGCTGACAAGAGGGAGAGCCTGGATTTGAACCCAGACCTACTCCAAACCCTTACAACCACTAAGCCTTACTTCTTCCCATATATTTTTGGTGTGGAAATCCAGACACGCTACCAGGAAAATCAAAGATCCTCACTGTCACAATTTCAAAGTTCATCAATGCTGATACTGGTTGCCTTCCACCCTTTACCATCAGCTTGTAGCTGATCACCCTTGACAATGTGGGTTCAGATCTCCATCAACACATGGGGAATCTAAAGGCTTCCTACCTGCCTGGTCCATTCCAATCTGAACCTTTTAAAAAGACAGTGTATGAATCGTGCAGAAAAATGAGGGATTTTTCTAGACTTGAAAAGTTCTCCAAAGAGCTGTGCACCATAATCTCCATCTTTCAAGAGATTCTCCCCCTGCACCCATCCTTCTTTTCAAGTGGGAAACATTCAAACAATAACAAAGGCAGCATTTACCCAGCACTTGTTATGCACCAGGTCTTGTGCACATGACCTTTACTGAAACTTCCTCAAAAGTTTTATTACTCTTAAATCCTAGAAAGTAGACATCATTACCACCTCCATTTTTCAGAGGGGTAAATCTAGCCCCAGAGATGACATATCTTAACCCAGGTAATCCAGCTTATCAGTGGAAAGCCTCTCTTCTATGCAGCCAGTCTGGCTCTAAAATCTGAATCTATAACACATCACTGTATTGCTACATTGCTATTTGTGGATTATTTTATGAGCACTAGGACAGTCATGCTAATACTGTATATAGCAATAATTCTAAATATGGCTTGTAATTGGGACATTTAATCACCTTTTAATTGGACCGTGACCCTGTCCATGAAGAGAATCTCAAGCCTCCTCTCCTAATAGACTGAAACATTAGCCTTAACATGGAAAATATAATCATGGTCCATTAAAAACATACATAAATGCCTCAAACCACAGTAATAGCGGGCTTAATCCCTTGGCCATGAGAACATAACTGTCTTATGTAACTCTTTCTCCTGTCACTGGAGATGGTAACAGAAAAAGCTCACATACATACCCAGCCAAAAGAACCTCTCAAAGACCACAGGGAGGTGAAAGAGTTACAAAGTTCCCTGGCACCTTCAGCACAGCCACCTCAAACCATAAGAGTGATCTCCACTGTAGTGACTGTCTCTTTAAGACTCCTCTTTTGGTCACGCTGCCTATCTCACTTCTCTTCCTTTACTGCTGCTTCCTGGGACCTCATCCCAAATAAACCACTAACAATCAAAACCTGGTCTTAACTCTGCTTCAATTTAAGACATGGATGGCAAACAGAACTAGACAGGGGTCAAGGACTTGACTAAGCAAGGGATGCTGTATACAGACCTACCCCTAAGTCAATAGAGTCCTTAGCAGTTACCTCAAGTTTCATGTTTAGATTTCCTGTTTCACTACCTGGTGACCTGTGTTACTGCCATTTCCCAAATCCTTCTGACCCCTGAAATCAGTACTTTATATTGTTGAAGTCTAAGACCCTTTCAGGCAGAAAATTAAAACTGGAAATAAAGTTAAATATGACCTTATCTTTGACTCCAAGGAGATTTTAGTGCATTCTATTCTCCCTCTCCTTGACAGACCATGGTCCCAAATCCCGTCTCATAAACCCACACAATATTAAGACTAATCAAAACAGACCAGTAATGCTCACTGCCCTGAAGAATATTTGGATCAATTGGCAAAACACAACTTGGCCCCAGCCACAGAAAATAAATGTTAAACTCCTAACCAATTTAATAGGATCATTGTGAACTATATACATTTTCAGAAACTTTCATATATCATAATGTTGAGAGGCAAATGCACTCAGGAGGAATGTATTCAAGTTCTAAATTTGAGAGTAGACCTTCAACACCACCAGGCACTGTTCTTGATCATGGGGATACACAGGAAGGGAAAATAAGACATTTCTGCCTTCTTGGAACTTAAGACTCTACAGATAAATTACTTCTTTTTAAAGTGATCAATAAACCACAAAGGCAGAGATGGGAAACAGAGAATGACAAATAGAAGTGGAGTTATAGTTTAAAATGTGGTCAGAGGAGATCTGACAGGAGACATCAGAGAAAGGCTTGGAGTTTCCAAGGGAGCAGCCTTTTGGATGCTAAGGTGCAGATGAGAGGCCATGGTTGGAGAGGAAGAAACAATATTAAGGACCAGATCATACAGACTTTCAGAACCTGGGCTTTCACTCTGAGCTAGAGACTATAGAAATCATTTAAAACAATGCATTATTCTATTATTTCATTACTAAACTATAAAAAAAGGTTACCATTTAATCATAAAGGACAAGGTTCAAATCACATTTTCTAAATTTTTTTTGGTACTGAAAATTTAACTCAGGATCTCACACTTGTCAGGCAGGTGCCGTGTGGAGGCTGATCTGTACTCCTAACTCCACATTTTCTAATTTTTGCCTTCAGAAAAACTGACAACCAGAACACAGTGGACCTTCCACAGGACACTTTATATAAAGCAGAAGTCAATATGTTAGGCCTAGCCTTGACATTCAGAGCTTCATCTATGGAAATAATGAAACAAATTCATAAGAAACAGTATGTGGATTTTGGACTTTCACAGGGGTGCAGGATGGCAAACTTCAATATTTACTAGGGGTTTTCCAAGGTTACAGATCTCACATATGTGCTGCATAAGTAGGGAATGCAGTAACCTACATTTTAGGATGTGAATGTCAGCCCTTAACTAATTTGACAGCCTTTATTCTCGGTATATACAAAAATCAGTATATCCTGCTATATGTATATACTAACTCAAGAAAAAGACCACTAACATCACAGAGTGGTGTTAAGTAATAAAATAAGTGTTGTTTACAAAGCAACATCCTAAAAAAATAAATAAATAAAAATAAACCAACATCTTATACATAAACCCCTGTGGTATAAAGATGTCAGAATGTTTTCTTTTATAAACCACTCAGTTCTCCTTGGTGGATGTCATCAATTCTGCCTTCCAAAAGTAACTGACTAATGAATGCCAACAAACGCACCAAGCCAACTGCATGCCGCTGTCTCCTAAGGTCAAGTTAATCTATTTCTGCATAACACAGCCGATGGCAAAGAGTGGGCTCTGGAAACAGTGGGCAAATAGCTTGCCTTTCCATTTTTTTAATAAAAACCATGGAGTGCTCCCCAATGTAAACTAAAAATATCCCTCTGGGAGTGGTCTTGAGGCATCAAGAATAAAAACAGGTTTTCCAAAGTTTAAATTAAAAAAAGACATGTAATCCCAAAGTACAATTTAAAATAGAGAACCAAAATCTGACTGTTCTCTGCAACAAAGATCCAATTTGCTGTTTGCCAAAAAAGAATTGGACCATGGCTGCAAGAAAACGAAGGAAGAGTGTCCTTTGTGACAATGTCAGTACTGAGTAGGTCCCACAGGAACACAAAATAGAAAAGGCTTCATCAACCTGCTGCTGAACACCTGAAAGCTCACATTTAGAGACAGTTGTTAAACTTGGGTTACAGTCAACAGACAGAAATAATTCAACACAATACATTAAGCCTTGTCAGTCATTCATAGGTCAGTATAAATCAACAGACACAGGAAGTCAGATAACTGGAAGAGCTGATGATGGGAAAATAAAAAGCATTAAGATCACAGAGAAAAGAAAAACTCAATAGGGAGAAAATGAAAAAAGATGTCGCATATGGCCTAACTACACTTATTATATGAATAAGCAGAAACAATGGAAAATTCACTTATATGTCTAACAAATTATAGTGAGCACCTATTATCTGCTCTGTGTTGTTTTAAACCCTGGAAAAAAGAGGGGGAACCAGAGAGATACGCTTCTTGTTTTCATGGAACTTACATTCTAGTAAAGGTGGAAATGGACCAACAACGAAGAAATAAAAACAGTACCATATGAGACTGAGAAGAGGCTATGAAGACACCAAGCAGAGTAAGGGCATGTCCTTGGACTCAGAGCTATCCTATATGAGGTCAGTAGTGCACCAGAAACAACGCAAGCTGGTTTGGGAAAACCAATTACATGCAGTCTTCCCAACTCCAGGTCTGCTACAAACCAAGTCTTCCAGTCACCAGGGTCCATTGTTCAACACATAAGAGAAAGACTCAGGAGGCCCCTGAGATCAAATAAGCACACTGACAAAGGAGTCAATCTTGTGACTATTTAGGGATAAAAGAAGCAAGTGCAGCCAGTCATGAGAAATGAAAAAACCAAGACAAATGAGACACTGTATTTAAAATGCGGGAGAACATCATAACAGGATTCTTTTGTTACAGAGCTGTTGTCATGTATTCCAACTTATCAAAACAAATACATAATATCAAAATTTTTAAAAACTATATTCAACTGAATGTGGTCACAAGTCCCTCATTCCCAAGGGTCTGGTGGCAATGTTTTGGTTTTTAAATTCAATCTTATTTATTATCTCCATTGTGGCTTTAAAATGGTAGAGGGACAATTTTGGTTTCTCAGTAATTTGAAAAATCACAAAATCCACCTACAAATATATGAAAACTTGACCTACAGTTTACCCATCTGGGAAACTGCAATCATACTATTTTAAACATTTGGCATCTGGAATATTCATAGAAATGGAGCATTTCCCAAGTGCAAAGGACCTGAAAAGAGGCACACCCACTTATTTTTGGTATGAAGAAATTCAGGCCCACAGAGGGTGACTTATCAGAGATGATAGCAGTAGCTGACAGAGCTAGTTCTGGAACCTTGGGTACCTGACTCATTCAATGCCCTCTTCTCAATTTAGGCTGTATCCTATAGCAGGGGTTTACAAGAATCTGAGAGAGCACGCGTAACACCTGAGGGCTTGTTAAAACACCCCACAGACTCCACCTCCTCAGTTGCTCAATCAGTAGTGCTGAGGGAAGCTCAAGATTTTTTATTTCCCAAGGCCCAATGTACAGCTAACAGCAGTGGTCTGAGGACTCAACTTCCACATCCAAGGTCCCAGGAATTTGAAACACAGCTTTGGAATCAGTCTGCTGAGTTCTAGCTTGCAGTCTGCTGCTTCTGGGAACATCTTTGGAAACATTACCCAAACTCTCGAAATCTCAGTCTCCAACATCCAGGTCTAGTTGAGAGAACTAAAGAAAAGAATGCTCACAAAGCACTCACTTGTTCAAGCACCTTGCAATTTTTTCTTATTTTGGGGCTGAGGATCGAATCTAAGGCCTTGTGCATGATAAGCGCATACTGGCATGACATAGTCTAAGGTAAGAACTTAATAAATATTAGGTATGCTCTACATTAAAATGTTCCTAACTATCTTTTTTTCCCCATAAACACTAGAATAGCTAAACTACAAAAGATACACAAGATCAAAGATTGACAAAGATAAATCAGTGGAACATTTATAGGAGCTTTTTTCACAATCATCAAGCATAGTAAATAGTCCAATCTCCACCCTCAAGCAAAAGGGTAAACTGATATATGTATATAACAGGATATTACTCAGCAATAAGAACCAAGTGATATATAACATGTAATCTCCAAACTGTTTTGTTGCATGTAAACAACCAGATATAAAAAGTACACACTGTATAATTTCACCCTTACAAAGTTCAAAAACAGCCAATTGTGAAGTAAAAGAAATCAAGCAGCCTTTTGAAGTGGGGGACTTAACTGGAAATGGATGTGAGGGAAATTTCTGGAGTAATGGAAATGCTCGGTATATTGATTTGAATGACAATAACATGAGCATATGAATTTGTAAACACCTATCAAAGTAGATACTTCAGATCTGTGCAAACATGATTTAAATACTGCACAATATATACATGAATACAACACTACACAGTACTCCATTAATATGTACAATGTTTATGCTTTCATATATTAGTTAAAACTAATTGCTTAAAAAATCACTTTGAAAAAGATCTATGCCTATTACTGTAGGTAAACGATACCTTAACACGCATATGTAACAACATATACATAAGTATGAACATGCAAATATATACTATAATTTTTAGGCATTTTGTGACAAAGGCCTGTCCTCTCCATTTAAAATGAACCAACAGTAACCCAACAGGTCTATTTATATCGATTCCTTCTAGTCCAGTCCCACCTTACATAGTCCCATTTGTTACAGACTATTGTGGTCCATCCATCTTTCCAGAGAGCTACCATGAAATAGAGTACAATCTTCCCCCACAAGAATACAATGACAATTCCATACAGAAAATATTCAGAGTGGCCCTTGTCCTTAGCAGGAGCTAACTACAGGAACTAACAACACAAAGGTTCTTCTTTACTACATGCCAAGTATGAGTGTATCTAATATGAGAAGACACAGTAACAAAGACACAGTAAGACACAGTAAGACACAGTTCTGTCATCTAATTTTAATAGCCCTTGGTGAAATGGTTTCTAGGGCTACTGTTATTGGTAATAAAGGTGCAGAGAAGCTAACTGTCCCCATATAATTTTTACATGAAATAGCCTTCACAGTGTAGTGGCTTTCAGGCTATCCCAATTTCCCAATCGGCATCTTTTCTTTTAATCCCATTATAAGTAGATCCACATGTACATACACACATATTCCTGCCATGAACAAAACTGTTCATAAAGAGTAGTCCTGGGTGAGGGAATGAAAACTTGGAGGCACGGGTTCCTTCAAAACTTCCTGAGTAGCTCATCAAAGCTCACCAAACTCCTAAATTCCCTCCAGAAGAAAACCCAGGGACCACACTCAGCCACAGGCAGCATGGTACCCATTGAAATAAACTCAACTCAGAACCCATCAGATACCACCAAACACCCCACTGAATGGCCAGGTACCCTTGCCTGTTCTTCCTCTGTCCTTACTTTAAGGGGTCCTGAACTGAGATCTGCAGCTGCTTTACACAATATTTTCTCTGGAGCTTTATCAACTCAAAACCATCCAGGTAATGCATTAAACTTATAATCCCCGTTCCTGGATAAATAAATAACTGCTCAAACTCATCTCAAACATAGCAGTAATAGCTAATCTTTACTGAGTACTTACTCTGTACCAGCAACTGCTTGAGCACTGTTCCCCATATTTGCTTATGTAACACTCATAAGCCGGTTTACAGGTAAGGACACAGCCTGTAAGGCAAAGCCAGGAGAGATGTGCAATGAATAAGGAACATTCTCTCCTTTCAAAGGGCTCCTGTATAGAAATGAATATCTAACTTGGGGTCCAAAGTAAAAGGAGCACAGAGGAAGAAGTATTTGTTCATCCTGGCAATATGATGGGGGACTTCAGGGAGAAATGTTCAAATGAAGGATAAATACCCAAATGACAGAGCTTCCCATTTGCTAAGGGTTAGCTCCTGTTTCCAGAAAGCCTACCTCCCGCTCCATTTTCATCTGGAAGACGCCTGTTTTTAACAAAGGACCATGTCAGCCCAGCCATCCTCTCTTTTGACACATTTCTGTACTGCTGCCTGTCCTTAAGGAGACATATGGAAACTTCTCGTCATCCTTAACTTTGGTGCTTACACCCCGGAGAACCTGCGTCACAGTGCTTGGCTGCACAAGGAATCCCTTCAAACGAGCATATTCTCTTCTCGTCAGATAATCAGACCTTCCATATACCAAAGAAATTCAAGAGACCTACCCACCCCAGCAGCCAGCAAACACACCACTTTACATGCCATCCGTTTTCTGCAGACTTCTGAGGGAGAAATGTGCTTCCCTTTCCCAAGAAAAAATGAGTCTCTCTCTCCATTCCCTAAGAATGGAGCAAGGACTTGAACACTTGGTACTTGTGTGACCTTGAGAAAGTCACTTAATTTCAGCCCCGGGTTTTCTTATTTGTGATATGAGATTTATAAAAACCACTCCAAGTTAGCATCGTGAATCAGAATGAGATACCGCAAATAAAAGACTTTAGAAAAAGCCTGACGCAGAATAAGCTGGTAAGTCGCAGCTATCTTATCAACAGCAAGGACCACGGTGGCAGGGTAAATCTGGCCTTGACCCGGGCGCTGAGTGCAGCACCTCTTCTCACTGCATCTGGGCAAGGCGGAGACACGCGCAGCCCGTGGGCTCTGGAGTCTCCAGAAGGTCGTAGGCCGGCCACCTGCAGGGGTCGCAGGGTATAGCCAGTTTTCTGAGGGAAACAACAGCACCGGCGCCTTCCACGCACCCACTCCTCGAGTCTGGAAACTAAGAGGCGGTGAACAGCGGCCAGCAGCATGCGGGCTGAGTACCCCGGGACGCGAGGGGCGTCCACCTGTCCCGCCTCGGTTTCCCACCTTTCCTTCAGACATGGGCCGGGCCGAGCCTCGCCGCACTGGAGTCTGAGACGCTAAGTTCGCTGTGCGGGCCTGCGACGCCTCTCCCTGATCCCCTCCCACACGCAACCCCTCTCAAGCGCAGGTGGGCAGGCCGTCCACGCCGCGCGGCCTCAACTTCTTTCCGCCGCGCACAGGGCAGGAAAGCTGGGCTTGGGTGTCCCACGCCCGCGCCCTACCTTGTCGGACGGCTTTGAAGGTGACGGCCTCTTTGCAGCTGTCGATGACGCCCAGCACGTCGTAGCGGGGCAAGCCGGACACGCGGACTCCCTGCACCTCCAGCAGCAGCTCGCCCTCGCCCGCCCCGAGGAACGGGAACTCCCCGTGCTCCGCACCCCCCAGCACGGTCAGCCCCAGCTCGCCCCGCGGCCCGCGCCTCACGGTGCACTCGCGCACCCTGCTCGTCCAGTGGTTCTTCTTCTGGATCACTTTCGACATGACGACTCACACCGCCTCGACGAAAAATAAATAAATAAAGTGAAAATGAGGCGAAGGCACGGAGAGGCAGGTGCCCGGCCGCCGCCGCGGCTCACGGGAGGTGCATCACTCGCGCCGAGCGAGCGGCAGCCTCTCCGCGCGCGCTCAAGCCATCGCGGAAGAAACTTTCCGGGCCCCCCGCGAGCTTTGTTTGCTCTCCTCAGCCTGGGTCAGAGTCCCGGCGCCGGCCGCGTTTCCCCGGACCAGAGTCCACTCGTGCCGCGCCGTGCGGCTTAGTTTCCACCTCTTTTCCTTTCTTCCTCGCCTCTGAGGAGCCCTGCGCCTTCCCCGCCTTCCGCGGGTTCGTACCCTCACGGCGGGCTGCTCCGGAGGGAAGCCGAGTCCGCGCGCTCCCGCCGGGAGCCCGGGCGGCGCTGGCGGGGGCGGGGCCAGGAGGGAAGCGCGCGGCCCCTTTAAGAGGATACAAAGGCTGGGCTTGTTTTGTTTCACTTCATTCCACTCCGCGCCAAACGCCCGCCCGCCGGCGAGAGAGGAGTGCGCATGCGCCCATTGCCCGCCCCGCCCCCCCGGAGGGAACAATTTCGCCCAGAGTTCCCGCGAGTTTCTGCGGGTCCTAACGCCGACCCAGCCGGGGAAGCCAAGCTGCCCTCAAATTCCTGCTTGGTTTCTTTCAGTCCTATGAAGTCGGCACAGGGCTAGGGTGAGGAGGCGTGCGCTTGTGTGGCGACTTTTCGGACGCAGGCAGCCTGGCTCTGACGTGCGAAAGCCCTTCAAACCAGCACGCGCACCGCGCCTGACCCGGCGCAGGAGCCCGGCTGAGGGCGTGCACAGTTCCGCCGGAGAGCCGCCCCGCGCTCGCCGTCCCTCGCAGAGCGGAGAGAAGCAGGACCGCAGCTGAGAGCGGTACTTTTCTTCAGAGAAGCGCGACTTCCGGGACCCAGGGAAGGTTTCTTGGGTAAATGTGGGTGGGCTCCCTCCTTCCAGACAGAGCACACCTAGAATTGCCCAGGAATGCTGTAAGTCCATCGATCGGCCAAACGGCGAAAGCAGAGCAGAGACCCCAAGATAAAGGAACAGGTTGAGAAATCCGAAGAAGGTTCAAATTACCTTTTAAAAAAGAAAAAGAAAACGGGTCCCATACCTGTAAAACGGGCTGGGGGGGGCACCTTTCCCCAGGGTTTTCATCCCCTCAAGAGAAGAGTAAATGTTCCCAGTTCCAGAAATAATCCGTCTTATTTCTTCGAATGCCTGCACACCACTCTTGATACTTTAAAAGTTCTGCCTAACCGCTTTATACCTCTCACTGACCCATCCTGAAAATGTTTTTTTCTGCAAGAGGAGTCTGCGAACCTGTGATTTTATTCTGCAGGTAGGGTGAGTAAGGTTTATTATCTCCACTTAAGAACCTCAGGCATCCTTCCAGTGACATGGTAGCAAATCCTCTGCCTGAGTTGGGTGAACTTGGCAGCCTTGGGACTTTCCCTAGGCTACAGCTGCTGGCTGGTGTCGCAGGTTTTCCTAGGCACAGGACGGAGAATTTGCTCCAGGGACTGGACCAACGCAGCTTGTGCTGGGGAATAGCGGATGGGGAGAATGCCTGCGCAGTCATCTCCAGCAGTTTCTTCTCTTCAATTTCTGATGTCTAATTCTGGGTATGAGAGAAATTCTAAGATATAAGGGAAATGAGCTGAGTGACTCAGAAAGAATGGGATGTCACAGCAGTGTAGGTTATGAGCAGGATCCTAGGGGTTAGGTTCCCTCATGCATTTTCTGTGTGGCCTTGAACCAGCTTCCTGACTTCTCAGAGCCTTCCTTTGCTGAAGTCTAAGGGATATGACAGTACCTCACAGAGTGCTTGTAAAGTGGCATAAAAATCTCATGATAATAATAGTAGTATTGGGGAAGAAAACGGGGAGACCCTTTGGTCTTTTAGATGATGATAATTAGTCTCTCCAAAAAGTTCATTGCCTTCTCCTGTTCTCCGTGGCTGTCTGTGATTAGAGCAACTATCTCCAGCCTCTTTTTTTCCTGAACTAATCTTAATATCTCAACCACAACTGGATTAAATGAGCTGGCAGTTCAGGCATACACTCTCAACCCCTAACACAGATCCAGCAGTCAGAACCTTGAAGGTAGGATCCATCATCTCGATTTTTAAGGCTATGCTTAGTGGTGTAACTATACAACCTTAAGAACCACAGATTTAGCATTTTGATTCCTAAGCAGGGTTTGGGGGAGAATAAACCTGTATTCTGCATCTCTCTGTCCAGTGTGTACTCCGGGAGGGCCTGCACTTGGACAGTTTGGTTTATTAAAACTCCTAGAATAGTGCCTGGTACTTCATCAGTGCTCAAATATTTGGCAAATGAATCATTTCACAAAACTGTACAATCTGGCATTCCATGTTAGAGAGGATTCTCAGATTCTTTTATTAATCCTTAGTAAGCTTGACCTTGTATGTTTTCCCCCTTTACTGGCCTTATTCTAGTTACACATGATCACAAGAACTCCCTTAGGTACTTAGAATAGTCCTCCATCCTTCTGCCTGACTCTCCCCCCCCATCAGAAGTATAAGGGATGAGCATAGCCAAGTGGCTTATGATTCCTCAATAGAGGAACATCTTTCAATTCCAGAATTCCAGGAGTCTCAGCAACAGCTGAGAGGTAAAAAGGTCTTAGAATTTAACCTACCTTAGATTTTATTTTTATTAGTTGATTTATTTATTTTGCAATTATGGGAGCCAAACCAAATGCCTTGCATGTGCTAAACAGGTACTGTAGCACTGAACTACATCCCCAGCGCACACCTTAGAGTTTATATGTGGAAAACTTTAAGAGTAACTAAGGGTACAGAGGGCAGTATGAAGAGAGAAACAGAGAGACATATTGTAACCCAGGAAAATGAGAGAAATAATTTGAACTTTCAAAGCAGCCAGTACTTCCAGTGCCCCTACACTAAACATGGAATGTTGCTACTGACCCTTGCTGACTATGCAGTTTCACCCAATTTCATTTCTGTGTCCCGTAGAGGAATCAACTTCAAGACAAAAGTCCTATCTCTCCTACATAGCTTTTGAATCCTCGATACTGAAAATCATGCCTTGCTTGGAATGTACACTATATACACGGTTGTTGACCAAATACATTAATGAATGGCAAAAGTGTCACATTAAATGATACAAGACAAAGCCAATTTAGACAGTTAAAAACAAGGTACTTATAGATGATTTTCTCAAAAGACCACATCATCTCATTTAAAGTTTTTATTGAACAAATGTAAAGTTGGACCTTACTGTTCTGTTGTACTCATTTATGCTCTGAATTTGGCAGTATATTCTGATGCAAGAAAAAAGTTACAAAAAACCTGAGGTTTGCCACAATAGTTTGTGTTCTTTTCTGTGATCATTGCAACAACTGAATGAAGTAGGAATTACCAGGGATGACTTCAATTTTACCATTGAGCAAAGTGAAGCTAGGAGAGTGGAGAAACTCACCTACTGAAGAGCTTAGCAGTAACAAACCCATGATGTAAACTCACAGGCCCCACACAAAACCCATGCTCAGAGCCCTGCTGCATCACAGTGCAAGAAGTGAGCAACAGCATTTTTTTTTTTTTGGCTCCTGAATGCCACAGAGCGTGACACAGTCATTCAGTCATTCAGGAATACAGTTTCCATTCCCCTTTGGTGGGCTCTGAAGATACTCAATTACAGGAAAGGAAAGAGGCTTAGTTTTTTCTAACATTTCTTCTGTGTTTGGAGATCTTAGGGCAGCAGTACAGTAAGTAATATGCTAAACAGTAAGTACAGTAAGTAATATGCTAAACATCCTCATTGTCACATGAGCATTTCAATAAAGACAACAGAGTTGTATGCAAAGTAAGCTGTAACAACTGTCAATAAATTAAAAGCATATTTTCAGATAGTGAGTTCTAGAAAGAAGAAAATTTGAGAATATGCAATGTGCATTTCTGTTTGTGCCAAGCACATGTTTTCCCAAAATTTTCCAGTCCTAATGAAAGAAAGTTGTAACTGCAATCTAAAGTGATATTTTGTCTCATTTTCCTGAAAATATGAATAAGAAATCAGTTGGGTCAGCTGTGGAGCAAGTATAAGAACACATAAGTTGGTTATCTTTTAATTGCTGAATAATACCATCAAGGAGCATACAGCAAATGTGTTAGCATGAATATTTTGTGTACAGTAAGGCAACTGACTCCATATTAGTGACATTAAGTGTAGACCACTAAGGGAGGTTGAAGTCATTGCTTCACACAGACGGTGTCAATGAAGGCCAGTCCTTTTTTTTTTTTTTTTTTTGGTATTGGAAATTGAACTCATGACCTCATGCTTACCAGGCAGGCGCTTATGACACTGAGCTATATTCCCGGCCTGAGGGCCATTTTCTTAATAATCTTGTGGAGGTATTTTTTAAAATTCACTTTAGAACTTTTTTCCTAACGGTGCAAGTAGATGGGTAATTTCCTCTGACTGTAGTACTCCTTCCTTTAGTATTTTCAACTAAGCAAAGTTAACTTTGCCATCTTTGAAGACATAAGATATAAACTGATGTCTATACTTTAGAGAAAGATCTCCAGGAAGATAGGAGAATCTAAACTAATATTCTAGTTCATAACTATGCAAAAAATGAGTATTGGGGACTGTTATGGTTTGTCTGCATGTCCCCCCAAATCTTCATGTAGTTATGGGTGGCTTCTAGAGTTGATGACTGATCCATGATCCAATCCTGGGATTATGGGTGTGAGAGCTATACCCACCCTAGAGCGGATAGTTTGCTGGGATTGTGGGTGTGAAAGCTATACCCTAGGGCAGATAGTTTGTATATGAAAGGAGAGAAAGAGGCTGCTGGCTGCCATTCCTCCCTTCTTGTGCTTGTTGCTTTGCTGTGTACCGCTGCCATGAACTGTTGCCCTCTGCCATGTGCCACTGTGCCTCAGAACCTGCCAAGTATGGACTGAAACCTCCACAAACTGTAAGCTAAATAAACCTTTCCTTCCTTCATTTTTGGCGTCGGGTATTTTGTCTCAGCAGCCAGAAAAAAGTAACCAAGACAGGGACTGAAACATTTGAAGTCAGTTTATAGGTCAGAGAAACTCCCAAATTTACTCTGTTCTAAAATTTTTCAACTGGTTCAGAAGATAAAACAGTTATGTATCTAATGTTGGTATATCATCATACATAATTCCACTGAGACTGTGCCTGATGATACTGCTAATTACCTTGTGGGTAAGAGTCACATTCTTGAGAACAGATTATTTCCTCACCTACCAAATCTAAAAATAAATTTGAATGGTAAATGCTTAAATAGTACCAGATTTTATTGTTGAAGGTGTTCATTCTTTGGTATTTCTTCCTCTTTATTGTATATTTTCACTGTTCTGCACCAAAATAAAACTGAATGAGAAAGGAGGAAAATATACACTCAAAAGCAGTCCTGTGGAACAAAAGCAAAGCAAAAAGCATTACAAGCCTAGATTTAAAGTTATATTACAATGCTACAGTGATAAAAAGAGCATGGCACTGGCACAAAAACAGACACATAGATAAGTAGAACAGAGTAAAGGAACCCCAGGCACATTCAGTATTTGATGTTTGGCAAAGGAGACAGAACCACACACTGGATGAAAGATAGCTTCTTCAATAAATGGTGATGGGAAAACTGGATATCCACATACAAAAGGCTGAGTTTATACCAGTATTTCTCACCATGTACTAAGCTAAAATCAAAATGAATCAAAGATCTAACTTCTAAAACAGAGACACTTAAACTGCTGGAAGATAAAACAGGTAAAACTCTTGAAGACATAGGTAAGTGCAAAGGTTTTCTGAACAAAACCCCAGTTGCATAAGAAATAATAGAATCAACAAGTGAGATCATAACAAATTTTGTTTGCTCTCTGCACAGCAAAGAAAACCAAGGGTGAAAAGTCAGCCCACAGAATGGGAAAATAATTGCCCAATATTCCCCTACAAAGGATTCACATCTAGAATATATAAAAAACTGAAAAAAATTAGGCCCACCCCCAAATAAAAGAACCCATCAAAAATGGGCAACCAAAATGAATAGACACTTCTCAGAAGTATAAATGACCTAAAATGACATGAAAAAAATGTCCAAAAATCACTGACCATTAGAAAAACAAAACAATGAGATTCCATCGAACTCTGCAAAGAATGGCTATCATCAAGAAATCAACCAATGTCAAATCCTAGTAAACCCTTACGCTTCTACATTGTTGATGGGCATGTAAACATCCACTATGGAAATCAGCATAGAGTTTCCTCAAATTAATAGAAATTAAATTTCACCCAGCTATTCCTAAGTATCTTCCCAGAAGAGTTAAAGGCATTATATTACAGTGATATATGCATATCTATGTTTATGGCAGCACAATTTATAGTAGCTAAATCTTGGAAATGCCCATCAATAGATGAATGGATAAAGAAAATGTGGTCATTATAAATAATGGGATACTATTCTGCCATAAAGAATAATAAATTTGAGGCATTTGTAAGTAGATACACCTTGAGATCATAATATTAAGTGAAGTAAATCAGACATTCAGGCTTAAATATCACGTTTCTCTTATGTGAGAAACCCTAAAAATAAAGAGCAAAGTGAAAAATAATCGGAAGTAGCAACCTCTTTTTCAAATGGGAGTGGGAACAAGTGATGGAAGGAGGGAAAAATAGAAGGGGGAAAGGATATTAAAAAAAGAAGAAAAGGAAATAGATATTTTGCAAATGGGAAGGGGACTGAGGGTTGGAAGGAACAAGAGTAGGAGGGGTAGGGGATGAAAGAAGAACTAAGATGTGTATATGTACCAGCTCCCCACAATAAACTATACTGCAAATGGGCTGAAATTGTGCCAATAAAAATAAATGTAAAAAATTGCCTGATAAAATACTTTCCATGCAGATAGATATAGATAAGACAGCACTGAAAGCAATGGTGAAATGCACATATTTTAAAAAAATACTCTAGAAACATCAGAATTTGGAGAACAAGTAAAAAATTGGTACATAAAAAGTAAAAATTTGGTAAATAAAAAGGCAATATTAAGTCAATCATAGTAATTACTACTAGGAATTAACTACTTTTTATTTGGGTGAATCTCTTGTATTTTTGGCAGTACAGACACACACACACACACACACACACACACACACACACGCTCTCAAGTATTCCCATTTTTGCATTTGAGAATTTATGAAGTAATCTTTTCTATTTTAACTTTCACTTACCAATATAACATCAATTTCCTTTTTGTAAACAAAGACATGCATTCATTTTCAACAGTGAGTAATATTCTATTCTTTGGTGGAATATTAGAGTATTTAACAAGTCCAATATTAGTAATCATTCAGGATTTTGAGCATAACTAGTAACCTGTATTAGAATATACTTGGTTGCCAGGGACAGAACCCAGTTTAACTAGCTTACACGAAGAAAATGTAGATACCTGGCAAGAGTAGAGGTGAAGCCAGTTTTTGGCATGATTCTTAATAGGTCCATGCCATCCCCTTGGCTATCTCTCTCAGCTCTGCTATCCTGCCTGTCAATCTCATCCTTTTCTAGTGCACACCAATTGGTCTTGCCCAGCCTACTGAAAAGACTGCCACAAGCAGCTTATGTGCTCCAAAGGTAGCAATCCTAGTGGAAAAGATATTTTCACTAACAGGAGGGAAACTTCAGTCTCTACTAAGGCAATTTTAGTTGGGGTAAAGAGAAAGGCTATCTACATTTCAGTGACTTTGACAATAAATCTAAATGAGGTAAAAATATCACCAGAAATTGAGAGTATACCACAATGGTAGAGAGTATGCTTTGCATGTATGAGCCCTTGGGTTCTAATAACTGCACCACCACCACCCCTAAAATCGTCAACTGACTAATAAAGCCTGACAGAGTACAGTTTCCTTTCCTGTGGCTTTTTAAACATTCAAAAAATTCAGATGTAGTAGGAGTTTGATTTCAGTTAAAGCTACAGGGTTTGCTTGGCCTATATTTCTATAAATATTTTAAAGATATTCTGAAGCTGGTGATAGTGCTGTATCAAACCTTTTATAGTGAGAAACAGTCTAGTATTAATCATACCTTGGTAATGGACTGCTTTCAAACTCGTGGAATTGGGTACTCAATGCATTTGATGTGAAAATTTTGTTTGAGTATCTATCCACATTATTTGTTTGGTACTCAATGTGCAGGCTAGAATGTGTTGGTATCAGTTGCCTGGTGACTTGATACTATTTCCAGCCAAAATGATTTGCTTGGTACTTGTTTTTGGTATTTTTTCTTTTTTGAAAACCATTAAGCACAAGTACTGAGGTACCACTGTTCTTCAGCATACATGGCTTGTTAAACCATGTGTGGTCAACTAACACCCAGCTGAGCTAAGTAAACATGGTCCTGGGTGTGGGTGGCCCACCTGCAGATTGTTGCCAGCAGCATAAGAGGCAGAACTGGAGAAGAAGCAGTTAGGCTGCTGGAAGAAGCTGTTGGGAGCCTGTTGGAAGCAGAAAAAATCTGTAAGGAACTGTTAGTTTTCTTGGAGGAGCTTGTCATGCTGGCTTTCCTGATGAACTTGGCAGTTTTCATCCTCCAAGGAGCTCAGGACCTTGTTGGTACTGAGAATAGCTGTGCTTCACTTTGGGGGAGCTCTGGTCCTCACTCTGAGCTTGCTTCCTGGCTCTGGAGGAGAAGTGGTGCACTACTCAGTCTCTTGGAGAAGCTTGTCATGTTGGCTTTCCTGATGGGAACTCAGCTGTCCTGATCATCAGAGGAGCTCAGAACTTCACTATTGCTGAGGATGGCTGTGGTACCTTTCAGGGGAGCTCTGGTTCTTATTTTGCACATTGCTTCCTGGCTCCAGTGTAGGTTCCCCAGCCTGCTGGCACAGATCCTTCATCCCACTGGCACAGACTTTCTAGATTCCACCACTGACCTTTGGGCCCTTCCAGTGCATATCCATGAAACAGGCCTGCATGAGAGGTTGTCATGGGCTCTAGGTCTCCAGTTGGATCCATGAGAGGTATTGTTATGGTCTCTAGGTATTCAGCTGGACTCGTGCAGGACAATTCTGTGGGATCTAGGCCTTTGGCTAGATTTCTTGGTCTATACTGTGTGGACAGATTTCCTGCACACTCTTGTATATGATTCTTTCAGTGACTATTATAAATAATTTTTATAAAATATGTGCCCTGTTATAGTTTCCCTTGCAAACAAAAAACCCAAACCATGACACCATGTAATATCAATGAGAAATGTTCTCAAATGCATCTTGAGTTTCTCTGAGGCTAAGCTAAAAAAGAGAATAATGTATTGCATGATGACACATGATGGTTGAATATTAACTGGAGTGTATTTATTCATTAGTCAACACAAATCAATTAATCAATTTTTGTCTGTTCCTAGTAGATTGATGGCACAGAACTAAAAGACCTACTTTTTTTCCAGAGAAAGCCTATGTCCTAATTTGGCCTAATTTTCGGAGAAGAAAGCATGTTTAGAAAGTTCACAGACAAACACGGGGTGATTCTGGAGGATACCTATTGGTAGAAGAATTTCTTGCTTCCTCCCCCTATGGTTTATTTGACAGTACTTTAAGGGCAAAGTCCAGTTCTATAATCACGTTATGGTATTCCAAGGTGTGGTTTATGGAGGTATTCCAGAGGCCTTAGGAGGGTAAAAGTCACCCACAGTATGAATATGTGGTTCCATAGAGCAAGACTGTGTCTTCCCACAAAGCTGACCCAGCGAACACTGGGTGAAGTCTGGAAAATGACAGGATGATGAAGCAATCTAGAGGCTGAGAACCTTGCTTCCTGTACTGTGCCATCTTTGGAAAATCATTTCCTACCAAATTGTGTAGCCAGATGAATGAGGATCCTAAAAACATGTTATTCACTTTCCAAATTTAGCATGTTCCTAAAATTTTAAACACATTTTTATGGACTGTTGCCCAGGTGAGCCAAAGCTAGAGAGGTTGTGAGCAATGTGCCCCAGGGAATCTGTGCCCATATTTGGAGCCCTTGTATCTTAAACATTCTTGGACTCCTGACTGAGAAACTTAGCCTGCCTAAGTTTAAGAACCCCAAGGACTTCAGATGCAGCAGAGAACTGCTGAATTAAGCTAAGTATTGGAAGATACTGCAGTTTTAATTATTAAGTTAGCCCTCTGCTTTAGTGAATGTGCAAGCTGGCATATGCTTTGGAATGTTTCTGCTTCCAGACTTACAGCATCTGCATTTTTTAGATATTTGAGCTTGATCTTGTGACCTTGCCTCTAGAGCTCTAAGAGTGCTGGGAACATTCACAGCTAAGTAATGGAAGCAAACACTAGACAGATAGCAATTCTCCTTTTTCCTTTTATCTTTGTTTTTATTCACATTCTTTTGTTTTATTTTTAAACTTTATTTCTAATAAAGAATATTCATGATTTAGATTTTAAATCACAATTACAAGTAATGAAAACTTCCAGGCCCAACCAAATAGGTAACAGTGAAGCTATTACTGCTGTGAGGAGTGCAGGCCACACATAGAATTTACACCTAGAGGACTGGAACAGATGACTGAAACTGCACAAGAGAAAGGATGCTAGACACTCTACAATACTACTGGACCCCCTCCTTTATGATCTATCCTATTTTAGACTTGACTAAAATTTCTTCAGTTTTTAATTTATTTATGTTACTTTACTTTATGGTACTTTGCTTTTTTGAGCCCACTAAACTTAAGCTGTTAAAGCTGTGCATTCCCTTGCTAAGGCAAACTGGTATTACCTGACACTATTCTCCAAATGCTCAGAACCTTCCCTAGGTTCATGTTTTTCAAACTTTTATGATTCACAATAAGATGTATTTTTCATTACAGCCCAACAAACACATACACGTAAACACATGCACATATGATTGAAACAGGTTTTTATGAAATCATATTTATCCTTTCTGCATGCAACACACTTTGCCAGCCATTAGAGGCCACTGCCAATCCATTCCTCAACCTGTCCCCATATGACTCATAAGCTAAGAATGCTTTTCATCTTTAACTGGATGAAAAGCAAATCAAAAGAAGAATAACTTTTATATGGAGACATGTTTAAAGCATGGTATGCACTGCTGTAAATCTTTACATTTATTGTCTCATTAAATCTGCATTTTTTCAATAATGGGGATTGAACCCTGTACCTTGTGTGTGCTGAGCAAGTGCTCTACCACTGAGGTACATCCTCAGATCTCATATCTTTATAATAATTTGTCTGGCTGAATCCAAATCATGATGGTAACAGCAATTGTCTCACATTTTGTTAGTGAGTACCACTGTACTGAGCACAGTGGTAAAGAACTTATAAGGTGTGTTTAATTTAATCCTTTCCATTTTTAAAAAGCAGAAGATAATAGCATTCCCATTTTACAGAGGAGGAAAGACAGACTTGATAATGCTCTGTAACTTGGAAAGGGCCACACATGCAGAAGCAAAATTTGATCCTGGCTTTCCCTCCTTCCAGGCTAACGACTTTGATTCCTGTTCCTCTTGGTAGCTTGTTGTCCACAACTTGACATCTGACAGGGGCTCACTGAATAATTAAAGAATGAATAAATACTGTACATGCATGGATGAAAAGCATTGAGAAAATGATAGTCACCCGTGAATCCGGACCAGGTATAGGACCATAAACAAGTTAAATCATTGCTGTGTGCTTTCAAAGGCAAAAAACAAATACACCACTTATTGAGTGTTTACTGTGTGCCCAACAGTGAACATAAGTGCTTTCAGTATATTTCCTCACTGGATCCTTATAACAATACTATGAAGTAGATGTCATCCTGCTTCAGAAGTGAAGAGACTGAGATTCAGAAAGATTAAGCACCTTGCCTAAATTGGCAGTATCGCTATTCAGATCTGGTGTGACTGAGACTAAAACCATATTTATAACCACTGTGTTAGGCACTTCCATTTACTAGTGTTTGCCATCGCTAAGCCAGGTATGATGTCACACACCAGCAATACCAGCTCCTCAAAATGTTGAAGCAAAAGAATCACAAATTCAAGTGCTGTCTGCATAACTTAGTGAGACACTGTCTCAAAAAAACATTTATTTTGAGACAGGGTCTTGTTATGTAGTTCAAGCTGGCCTGGACTCACTTTTAGCCCGAATTGGCCTTGAATTTGCAGCAATCCTCCTGCCTCATCCTCCCAAGTGCTGGGATTGCAGATGTGTGCCACCACCCCTGGCTACCCAATAAAATTTTAAGGAAGAGGGAATGCAGCTCAATGGCAAGAGCACCCCTGAGTTTGATCCCATCTTCCAAAAAGAGAATTAAAGGGACTAGGAGATAGCTCAGCACAAAAGTGCATGCCTAGTATGCATGAGGCCCTGGGTTCAATCTCTAGTACTGCAGAAAATATTTTTCTACTGTCACTGTAATATTATCTACTCATGGTCTTATAGGCAAATTAAGCAATGTAACAGAACCTTCACCTCGGAGCATAAGCCCGAATCCAGTGGACCTATCCCTTACTTTTCTACAGTAAATTTGTACTTTAGCATTATAGTTGGCTGTACATGTCAGTACCTGTTCTGGAGGGACACAGGAAGCAATAGATGTGTTTAACCACTTGGTATGATGAATGACAAGGAGTGCACATGTATGCAAAAGTGTCAGAATGGCACTTTTCCTCCAACTAACTGGTTTTGTATATAATTCCTGAGCATCACAGAGGGTTCAGGAGACCCATATCACTCCAGGATTTGTTTTAAAAAGTTTTCTTCTGATTTTTCTGATAGAAGTAGGTTAATTCAATATAATGGCCTAAACCAGATTTCCAAGTTTTGGAGGAGGTCAAAAGTGAATCCTCAGATTGCTCATACATGGGTGAGGAAGATGATCCATTATGGTAAAATACAGGCTTTTATAACAGAAGAGTGGTGTGTGTATATGATGATGATTACTTTTATGTTGGCCGTGTAAGCCAGAGTTCCTGTGACAGTTAAATGCAACAAGAATAGACTAATAGACAAAGATTGCAGATCTCCTTGATTCAGCAGAGGAAAAAAACAGCAAAGTAAGCATATATTTGACTAGTTGAAATGTTACAAAATGGCCACAAAACCAAATGGAATGATACAATGTTAGAACTAGATCTGAAAATATAGTGAGAGTCTTGGCAGAGATGAAACCTGTTAGACAGACTGGCAGCATTGCCACTGAATGCTGGAAATTGTAACAGATGAAATGCTACAAAATGCTGTAAAACACACAAAGGCTGAAGTGCAAGTACAACATTGTGTATGCACCAATGGCCATATTAAAAATATATTCATTGTGACACCTCACTAGCTGAACTGAAAGCATTCATAGGTCTGCTCTACTTAGCACATATTTCTTATGGTGATTGCAGGAATGTAAAAGACTTATGAAATAATGATGGGTCAAAATATAGCATAAAAATTTATGCCCTTTGTAATGGGAAGATTTATCATGCTTTCAGTTTAGACATTTAACCTAGAATTCAGCCATCAGGTATTATTTGTATAGTAATAAACCTAATGATGTTGTGAATAGGCTTGTTGCTCCCATCTCCCAAATTAATTGTAATGTGACATTGGACAATTGGCTTACTAGTTTCCAGTTGATGTATGTTTACTAACAGAGCACAAGCTGACCAACAAAAGCAAAGCAGAAATTCCAACGGAAATGTTGTAATTTCAAAACAGAGAGTTGTATAGAACAATCTTTGGATTTCAGAAAGATTTACATTGGCCTCCTGTACAGCAAAGAAAAACAAACTAGTATTGCTGATGTTAACATTTCATCATGATGGTGATATTGATAGGGAAAGCTACACAAAACAGAAGCCTAAGATGGTAACTTTCTACAACAAAAATAACGTTGGAGTAGATATTTTTGATGAGTTATGCAGCAACTATGATGTCATTCAAAACACAAAATGTTGGCCAGTCGTTGTGTTTTACTTCATCCTAAGCATATGCAAGATAGTTTGATAGTTTGTGAAGAAAATAACAAGTGCAAAATACCATGGAGAAATTTTCTTACAGGACTGGGACTGGAGTTCATAAGGGATCATTTACAGCAGAGGAAAAATAAAATGTTTCTGCCTAGGGAATTACACGAAAAAAATTGTGGAGCACACTGTGAGCTGACAGCTGAACAGGCAGGCACAGCATCATGAATAGGAAAACAGAAAAAAAGATGTCAACTGTGCCCTTCAAGAAAGGAAAGGAAAACAAAATATACATGCTATCGGCATAAATGATACATGTATGGAACACGCAGTTGTCATGTGAAGACTGCCTTGGACGTCAGTTGAAGCCAAACTCAGTTCTGTGGTAGATGTTTGTGTTTACACTATAGTTCACATAGATTTTGTCAGCAAGTACACACCTGATGTGAACATGTTGATGTTTATTCTAAGCACTCCTTACACATTTGATATTTTATTTTATTGTCATCTTATTTCCTTGCTAAGTGCATGTTGTACAATATACTAGGGAGCTCCTAACAAAACAGGTGGAGAAGAGAGATAACAGGACTGCCACAAAGAAAAGGAAAGCTAAACACATATGCTATCAGTGTAAGCAATAGGTGTGCATAGAACATGCAGTTGTCATGTGTAAAGACTGCCTTGAGTGTGACAGTTGAAGCAAAGCTTATTTGTGTGATAGAGTTCTATTGACATTTTCATTGTAGTTCACACAGGAATTTATCTCTGACGTTATTTTTTATGCATTTTAAGGAAGTACACAGCTGATTTGAAAATGATGTCTATTCTAAATGCACAATGTATATTAAGAATTTAATGAATATTTTATTGATATTTTATTTTCCTGTTAACTACACACTGTATAATAGAATAAGAACCTCCTGAAAAAACAGTAAGACCAATGAGAAGTCAAATATGTCCTACAGAAAGTCCAGGGAAAACAAAAGACATGTGCAGTCAGTGTCAGAAATGTGTGTGTGTGGAGCATGCTGCTGTCATGTGTGCCGACCGCCTCAGATGTGGTGACTGAAGTAAAGGTTATGTTTTGCAGAATGCTGTTGGTGTTTTCACTGTAGTTCATATGGGAATTTCTTTCTGATGTTCTTTTTTAGACTTAGTACATCAAAAAACAGTCAAGGTTGAAATTTTGATGCATTTTTATAAGCAGTGTTAAAATCTCAATACTTTATTTTTGTGATTTTTTTCCTGTTCACTCATACTTTAATAAAACTCATAAAATTAAAACTAATAATTCATCAATAGAAATACTCTAAAGAATAAACATGGGTCTGACAGAGCCATGTTTCTGTGCCTTGCTGACAAAATGTCTGTTTTTTAGAGAGAGAGGGGCTCAGTATGTAGTTCAAGTTGGCCTGGACTCACTATGTAGCCCAGGCTGTTGTCAAACTCATACTAATCCTCCTGCCTTAGCCTCCCAAGTTCTGGGATTACAGACATGTGCTACCATGCCCAGATGATAAAATAAGTCTCATACCTCAAGTTAGTGACCATAGTCTGCTCCACTGACATATCAAAATAACCCAAAACCCAAACCAGAAGTTGTAGGGGTGTAGAGATAACTTTCAGTATGTTTTATATGGAAATTGTGTTACTAAAATATTGTTATATAATCTTTCTGTAAATTTTAAACTATTCTTAAATTTTCTTTTTAACATGTCACTGCTGTCAGTGGTACATACATGACCGTCCCATTAGGTGGTTTGTACCACTGGAGGTATAAGCCAATCTAATCACTTTTAATGGTCTTTTTTACTAATAACATTAATAAAAAGTCATTGGATGGGACTGTCATGCAAGTACTACCAGTGATTCAAGCCACCCAGCAGCGAGACATACAAATTACAACCCCATTATAAACATGTTAAAAAAAACACAAGGAAAGATGCTTAATACTATTAGTCATTAGGGAAATGTAAATCAAAACTACAGTGTGATACCATATACACCCACTAGAGTGGGTATACTTTTTAAAAAATGGAAAATAACAAATGTTGGTGAGGGTATGAAGATGTTAGAATACATACTTTGCAGGTGGAACTATAACATGCTATAGCTGCTGTGAAAAGCAGTTGGTACTTCCTCCAAAAGGGAAACATAATTGCTACAAGGTCCACCAGCTGCAAAAGAATTAAAAACAAGTGCGCAAGTACAACCTTGTACACGAATGTTCATAGCAGCACTATTTCCAGTAGTCAAAAGGTAGAAACAATCCAAGTATCTTTGAATTGGCAAATGAATAAACTGAAGTACTATATGTCCATACAATGGAATATTATTCAGCTACATAAAGGAATGAAGTAATGACACATGCTAAAACATGGACAAATCTTGAAAATGTGTTAAGTGAGAAAAGGCAAATATAAAGGACCACATATTATATGATTCTATGTATGTGAAATGTCAAGAATAAGGAAATCCAGAGGAATATAGATTAATGTTTGTCAACCCTGGAGGAAGGAAAGGATTAAAGGATGTGCTCATTGTTATTGGATTTCTTTTGGGGGACGATGAAAATGTTGTAGAGAGTGACGATGGGATATACTAAATGTGTTGAAGCTGTATACTTTACAATGAAACCTAGGCATATAGCTCAGTGGTAGAGCATTTGCCTAGCTGTGTGAGGCCCTAAATTTGATCCCCAGTATTACAAAAAGTTTTTAATGGTGAATTCCATTTTATGTGAATTTTACCTAAATTTTTTAAATGACCCTCTTAAAACTTTTTTTCTTGTCTTTTTGAGACAGGGTCTCACTGCAGTTTAGGCTGGCCTTGAGCTCAGTTTATAGCCCAGGCTGATCTCGAACTCACAATGATCCTCCTGCCTCAACCTTCTGAGTGCTGGGGGTTACAGGCATGTGCCACCATGCCCGGCACCTCTTAAACCTATTTAAAAATTATAGCAAAACAATATAGAATGCGCTGTTATGTACGATGTAACATACAAAGGAAAAAGTATTAAACATTACAGAACTCTTGATTTAGCTGCTAACTAGAAGTTCTAAAGCCAAAGCCATGTACTGTGACAGAATGGCTGATTTATCCTTAGACCTGTGCCATAACCTCTTTGAATACCAATGTCCTCAACCATAAAATGAGCATGATTGTTGTTAGTTATTGTGAAATACTTTCACCTAGGTTGCTGCTGAGCCTAACAATAATGACAATGATGGTTAATATATGTTCATTCTTTTTTTCTTTGTATGTCAATTGAGCGCTTCTAATTTTCCTAGGGATCCATACATTAAAAGGTAAGTGATCCAGGGCTGGAAAGATAATCATAGTTTGAATGGCTCTTATCTCCATATGAGGCTCCTGAAATCCCAGGACAGATATTCTATGAACAGGTGTTTAAAGTTGTTTCTAGAGGAGTAAAGCAATATAATATAACTATTATGTGGGATTATGTTGAAATAGTTATTACTACAATTTCTAGATTTGTCTCAACCTGTTGCCCAGTCAGAATAGTCGCAGACTGCAAGTTGTTATGAAGACTTCATTAAGAAAAAAAAAGTAGCTGTTTCTCCTTCCTTTCCCCTTGAGAATAACTAAGCTGTCATTATGAATATCAATACAACATTTCTTTCTATGTTTGCATGTGGGATCCTCCCAGGCAGTTTATGAAACAAATCCTGACAAAGCTCCAAAAGAAACTATGTAGTTCCCTTAGGATCATTAGTAAGCAAAAGACCAATACATTTAAAGGGACAGAGAAAATTCATCTCCCAGGCACAAACCTCCCTGCTTTGTAAAATAATTCCTCTCCCCCACACTTCAACCACCATAAGTAAGAGAATGGCACTTGTAAGTCCTGTCCTCTGACCTCTGCTCCTTTTCTGTTGTACTTCTGGGAGTTGAGGAACGCTGGAAAGTAGCTGCAGTATTTGATTTCCACTTGGTCAATCCTGATGCTGATTTCTTTATGGGACATTTTTAATCTCTATTCTTGGCAAGAAACTGCAGAACTACAAAAGCTGCCAGCAGAGTGAGAATAAGTTGGTGGTAGTGGTCAGTGGGAAAGATGGATCTTGGGAATGAAGAGTTTAACAGAGTTCTCATCTCTACTCATACATCCTCATCTAACCAGCAACTGTAAAAAAAAGTTTGATTGACAGTTTGGATGAACACAATTGAAAGAGCTGAAACTCTTTTTCTTATTTCATATACTTTAGGGCTGGGGATATAGCTCAGCGGCATAAGCACCTGCCTGGCAAGCGCAAGGTCCTGAGTTTCATTTCTGGTTACTGCTCCCCCCCCAAAAAAGAACAACTAGTTCATATACTTTGTGTTACTCCTCCAAGAAGGCCAAGCACTTTTTATTTGTCTTAGTAGCAGTCATATATTCTCATCTGGGCATTTATTCCTTCCAAATATTTATTGAGTGCCTAAGATACACCCAATCACCTGCTATGCATTATGTACTGATTTACTGTTTCATTCAATAAGTATCTTTTTATGCATCCAAGACACATCAAGCAGCATCTGAGCTAGTAGGGGAAAAGGTGTCAATTAAATGAGAAAGTCTCTGTTCTCATCCAGCTTATATTTTCATGGAGCAATATATAAAGGAAAAAAATATTTTTGAAGAAAGGGGCTATGGAGAAGAAAGAGGGAACTGTGATGTTCAGGGTAGGAATTGTTATTATCAGGTAGTAAGGAAACATCTCATGGCCAAGTTTGTATGTGAAAAGAGACCTGCAGTAAGTGACAGAGTAGAGTAGCTATCTGGGAGACAGTTTCCTAGGCAGGGGCTTCAAGAAAAGAGGCCCAGAGCTAGGTATATATTTGGTGTGGCATGGAGACTGAAGGTGAAAGCATTGTGCAAATGTTGTACCCTAAAGGGCAAGAGTAGCTGGCAAAACAGATGGAAATCTAGTATCTTTCTAATAGATGTCTGATTTCAAAGGGACTTGACATGTATGCCAAGAGGGAAACAAAGGTAGGGCAGAAAGATCCTACAAAGACACTTTATTGAGTCTAAGGAAAGGGTTTTCTTATGACATAGTTTAAACTAAAATCCAAAGAAAAATCAGAGGCTAATCTGGTGAAGAATGTGACTGGGGAGGTATTAGGTGGATGTTTCCTTTCTATATGGGATAGTATGTGTTCAAGAGGGGAAAAGAAAAGAGGAAATATTATCCAAGTAATATAAGACCAGGAATGTGGCTTACAAAGAGTGGAAGGAAGACACCTCTGATAACCTGAAAGATAAGAACAAGAGAAAACTCACCCAGCACTTTTGTATTTACTTAACTTTAAATAAACATCCTGACTGACTTCCCTCCCTGACAAACCAAGCTTCATGGGGATTCAAGGGCTGGGAATCTATCTTGTTTGCAACTGTGTCCCCAGCACCTACCCCAAAAGCCAAGCATTTCATGAGTAGCATGTTCTGAATTCTGGGTTTACAAAAGGCCCCCAGACTTGGCAGTATTAAAAGCTGAGATTTCGGTTTAAAAGTCAGAGATGAAAGCTGTGACCTGGAAGAATTCCTCCTGTGGCAGAGCAGCACCTCTGTACCTTCATGTTACTGGGATGAGGCTGTGTCTTCATCTTGACTTGGTGAGAGTGCAATTCTGGATGGGTGCTCATTTACCCAATTAATATTTTATATGAAAAAGTAAAATGATCAGATTATGGTTCTTTTATTTTGAGACCATGTGTAGTGTTAACCTAAGATACCTGTTGTCTGCTCAGTACACTGGCTGCCAAGGTGTCTTCAGTGAGAGAAAAACAAAAGTATTTTATAACATTTTTAAGTGTGGAGATTTAGCCATGCGTCTAGTTTTTGTAAGCCTAAAAATCAGCATTTTGGAAACAGTTCTGTATATTTGCCCTTGTGTTTGTTTTATTTTGTTTTTGAAATGTAACCTCTCTGTGTTACTCCGACTGGTCCAAAATTCCTAAGCTCATGATCTTTCGGTCTCAGACTGCTGATTAGCTAGATTATAGACCGCTAATAGTATGGCCAGCTCTATACTTGCCTTTTGGGACTGAAGCAGTAGATTTGATGTTGACTTTAGTCTCCATTCCCTATTTCCACCATCCCACTAGTCTTTATATTCTGTTAGTTGAGACCTATGTTCTGGGGAAATGGATTATCCACTGCACAGGAGCAAGAAATCTGGGTCAAACCAATATATCACCACCTGGCCACAGTTCCTGATTCCGTGTTGATCATGTGACCTTGTGGGCTCATTGGAGTAACTCTGTTGTGTACAAAATACGGTAACAGAGGTACCCTGTATTCTGGTCTTGGACAGTGTGGTGATAGTGCAAATGCAAGACCTAGAATAGGGTGGCCTTTGCATCACCAGCAGTGGGCTTTAGCCTGGGGTCATCACTACTTCAAGAGGCCAGACATGAGATGACTTAAAGAGACTATGGTGGGCCTGAAATCACATCACATTCTAGGCATACCTGCTTCTTGACTCTTTCACTATTTCCATGCTTCCCATTTACTGATTGGTAAGTATGTGTACTTACCATACACTCTGTCTAGGCTTTGATCCCAGTGCAAACAACACCACCAGCAATGAACAGAAAACAAGCCAACAGTATTAAGCAGTATAGAAAGAGGATGCCAGCTCTCCTTCCAGGGCTCTTCACCAAAGGCAACATTTTCACCACAGTTCCAGAGTTTCAGGAGGGTACTTCCTAAAATATTCTGTACATAGCTATCCTGTTAATGAGCACACAGGTCATCCCTTGACCTTTTGCTGAGAAAAAATATCTCAGAGATTGTTCCTTATCAGAAAATATTGCAGTTGTTTCTTAAATATGGCAGGACAGCTAGAAGTTTTTCACTTTATTGCTACAAACCCTACTTGCAGATAGAGTCGAGTGGCTTAGTTTATTCTACAGGTGAAGTAATAGCAGAAAATATGCTTCAGAGGCATCTGAGAAGATCCAGTCAAACCACGCTCCCACAGTCATTTTTACTATAACCTTTAGCTACATTATACAAAGCTGCAACAAAAGCATTTGTTTTATCATGCAGTGTTCTAAACAACATCCTATGTAAATATAGGCTATTGAACCAAAAATATTACATTTGTGACACTCAGAGTATTTAAACTTTTTCTGGGTCTGTTTTTGGTAATAACTTTCTTTTGTCTACTACACATAGATGGATTCCTTTCTCTTATCTATTGGACAGTCCATTCATTTACTCAGCAAATGCTTATCAGGCCCTGACTACCAGTGCCAGGAAATAGCAGACTCAGCCTTACCTTCAGGGCCTCATGCATTCTTTTGACAAGCAGATAATAGGAGCAATGATTGTCCAGTCATCACTGGTTATTTAGAATTAATATTTAGAGGGCTTTAGGTATAACAACTTTATGATTGTTTCCATACAAACCAACTCTATTTGTGAGCTGTATCAGAACAGGTCTGTACTTCCTATCACTGAGACAACTTAGAGAAGGAGGAGAGGTTTAGTTTGATTCACTTTCTGGGGATTCAGTGTATGATCAGTAGGCTCCAAGGTAGGAATAACATGGCAGAAAGGTGTTATAGAGCAAAGCTGCACAGTTCCTTGCAGCTGTGAAACAGAGCAGGGGCACAACCAAGTGAAGAGAGGGACCTGACATTGACCCCAATGCCATGTATCCAAGACCCATCCAGATACCCAGTAGTGTACTCCACCAATCTCCAGAGCAGTTCCCAAAGCTAATCAAGCTAACTCCACTCTGATCACCCCAGGGTCATTTCCATGCTAGATCACTCAACAGGATGACAAATATGAGACCATATCTCAATATTAAATTTAAAAGGGCTGGGGATGCAGCTCAGTGGCAGAGTGCTTGCCTAGCATGCATAAGGCCCTCAGATTGAACTCTTGAACCACAGAAAGGAAAGAAGAACATGAGGTTAAACTCTTCCTGTAGATCCAGTGCTCTGTTCTTGACAAGTTACTGTGTTATTTTAGAACTTTTCCTATAAGGAAATCTTTGACTATAATCACTGTCTGTTCAAACAGAACTGAAAAGATCTATTAGAAAACTTACATCCAGCCCGTTCTTTATAATCTCACGCCTTGGCCTTTACTTTTTGTGTAGGTCTTATGTCAAACTTTAAAGTGAAATACTTATTGTGTGCTTATTTCTTGTGTTTCTTTTTCAGTGGACTCTTTGATTTCACCATTATCTGTATATATTTGTTTACCAGTGAAAATGAAGGAAAAGTAATATGGCTTGGAAGTTCTTTTCTTTTTTTGCATTTCTTTCTTTATCTCTTTTTTGTTTTCTCCCCTCTCCTCAAGGATTGAACACAGGTCCTTCACTCTAAGCTATATGCCCAATATTTTTTTTTTGGTTTCTTATTTTGAAATAAGTTCTTGATAAGAAACTAAGTTGCTTAGGGTGGGCTCAATCTTACCATTCTTCAGGCTCAGCCTTACAAAGGGTTTAGAATTTAGGTGTGTGCCATCATCCCTGGCCAAATATTTTTATTCTTGATATATTGATAGGAACCCTACTTGTGGCCAAAGGTAAGTAAATTCATCTGTTTAATTGGTGAAATGAGGCAACTAACCTCATATGTTTCTAAGAAAACAATCTAAACTAGTTGTGCTATTAGACTACCAAAGAAAGTTAAGAGCCCATAATAAAAATGACAGTCTGATATCCAAATGGTCCCTTTCATCTCAAAACTTTGAGACATTTTCCAAATGCTAATTGTCTCTTACATCATCTCCTCTGAGATAATATTTTTTTCCTATTTATAACTGAGCCTCCATAAAATTATTTCTCCCAAATTCCCAAGTCACAGCTGGTATTTGAATCCTTCACCTCCTGAGTTATGTGTCATTCAGCACATAAATCACATTGTTAAACAAGAAAAATTTAAAATCAGGTCAAAATTATGTTTCAGCTATCAAGAGACAAAGCTCATTAGGGATTTCAGACTTCAGGAAAAATTCCCTCATGATGAGTGGAAATGGAATAGACTGAAGGAATTTCAAGACAAAAGTCTGTTCAGCTCTACTTCATATAATAATGACATTTTCAATATTTGGATGGCCTAAGAGATGAACTGACTTCAAAACACATTCTCAAATTGCAGGTGACCTGGAGCCAAAGTAAAGAATATCTGACTGAGTATACATTCTCAGAGGAATGATAATAAAATTCTAGTCTGGGATGTAAAACATTTCATTTTATTGCCCAAATCCATGGGAATTCACCATGGCTGATCAAACTTTTAATATCTGGTCACAACAGGACATCATCCTTAATGACACCCAGCTGCGGAGAGTATCTGCTTTTCATCCTTACCTTTGTGCTGTAAGGGATCCACATTTTAGACTTATACAGTTTTAAAATATTTATTCCCAAATAATTACAAGTGTCAAAATAAATTACAAGAATAGTACAAAACACTCCCACATACCCCTTAACTAGATTCACCAATTAATACTTTGTTCCATTTTCTTTTCCATTTGTTTTATATGTAAAGTTTTTCCACATGTGATTAAGTGGCATTTATCATGTTACACTACCCTTGATTCTTCAGTATGTATCTTTTTAAAAATAAGGATGTCATCTTACAGAACCACTCTACAGTTATCCCGCTTCAGGCAGTTAAACAATACGTTTATTCAGTCTACTATCTATTTATCAGTTTGTCAGTCAATCTAATGAGGACTCTAAATTTTTCTACAGTATAGAGTCCAGACCAAGATTGCATGTTACAATTTGCTATTATCTTCTTTAATTTTCACCAGTTCCTCAGCTTTTCTTTATTGTTCATGACAATGAATCTTTGAAGAACCTATACCCATATTTTCAGATCATTTTCTTAATTAGTGCATGTTTGTAGTGTATAATGTTTACATTTCCTGTGTGGAATTAGCATACATACAGAACACAGCCAGTTCCTTTTTTCACCCCTTTCTCCTCCCCCTCTCCCTCTTTCCATTTTTAAATGGGTTATACAGAAAACTTTTTGAGAAATCTAAGTTATGTTGATTGTTGTTTCCCAGTTAACAACTTTTGATGATAACTTCAAGAAGAAAACACATAAATTACATGACTTCTAACCTAGTTCTGTCAGCAAAGTCCATTGTAAGTCCAGTCACATAGAATGTGCTAAAATAGTGGCATAGTGCTAACTTACTGTCCAGGAATTGTCTTCAGTGGAACCTTCTCCCACCCAAACACCACGCTGCTTGAGCCTTATGTATCATTATATCCTTACCTACACAGTGGCTGACATTCAGAAGATTCAACTCATTGAATGCATAACTTCCGTGGCAGTGAGAGATATACAGTATTTAGATGTGTTCAACGGCAGCATTTACTTTTTTCCTTTTAATTACCCTCATTATAGTGACAAGACACAAAACAGTTGAGCAGGAATTGAAAGCTTTTATATTCTCCACAAATTAGGTTTTCCTGGCAAGCATCAAGCATACTTTTGCAAAGAACACTTTGCTCTCCAAATGCTTCAAATCCACTGACATGATTTTTACCTTTTTCCTTGGGTCATTGCATATAATTTTCTTCATTCCTTCTCTCCTCATGTAAGATACCAAAAACTCATCAACTTCATTTCTGCAAAATTCAAATTTGCGGGTTTGGAAAAAGTTCTCTATCATCTGAGCATTCTAAACAAGTTTTGAAAAAGTAAATACTTTTAAGATAAATTATATATGTATATATATACTTATATACTTATATAATTATATATATATATATATATATATATATATGGATTGGTGGCATAACTACTATTGCTGTCTGATGATTTGTTGAGGGTCTTGCTGGGGGAACAATCAATGATTAAAAGATTTTTTTTACACTATTTTGACCAAATTTGCATGCTTTTATCTGGTAATCCGAGCAACTTATGTGACGACAATTTGCAGTACAATAACCATTGGTGAATTCCTACAGTCCTGCCTAGTGACACTATGTATTGCTGCTAATGTTCTTTTAAATTATTATTTTCTTATTCTCTTTAATGATTTGATCAATCTTCTATTCTTACATCTGGTAATCTGAGCAACTGCGTTGAAGATAACAATATGTAATATAACAAGCACTGTTAATCCCTTTCATTTGGATTGAAACCCTGTATCATTTTTAATGTCCTTGCTTTGTGTTGTTTGTCTTTTGCTATTATTCTTTTAAAAAAAAAAAAAAAAAAAGAGTGCCTTACCCAGAACTCTGGGAGTCTGAGGCAGGACCATTGTAAGGTCTAGCCCACCTTAGGTAACTTAGCAAAACTCTGTATGAAATAAAAAAGGACTGAGGATGTAGCTCAGGAGAGAGAGCAAGGGAAAAAGAGGGGTGGAGAGAGAGACTTTGTCAATCTACTTAAGGAAATCCATAGTGCCCTGCTTTGGCCTTTAAATGCAAGTGACAGTTTAATTGCAAATATGTATATACTACTGTCTTGGGAAAAATTGGTGTGTTTCTGTTTACCTGTTCTCATCCCTATATGACAGCATTTCAGCTATAGATGAGGTAATGCATGCTCAGAGAGAAGTTACTAGTCCAAGGTCAAACACTTGGGATTTGCATTTTGCATCTGGAAGGCCTCTGAGTTGTACCTTTGCTAGACCACTCCATGCCAGACTCCTTTGACATGCTTGTCTTCACAGTCCTGTGTCCTGGCAGGAAGACCAAACAAGTACTTAGCAACTTGTCATGCACACACACTCACACACACACACATTCATGCATGCACACATACAAGTACATACATGCACACCTAAAGAAAGAATTAAATATATGTTATTGCAAGAAAATAAATGATGAAATTCAAGTTGTGGGAAAACTGGAACACTGGCCGTCTTTTCACCTACTTTAAGGTTGGTTTTATTTTGAAGTGTAAGGTGGGTTGTGCGAAGTAGCCATCATAATCTCTTCAGTCCTCAGAGACTCTTAATGTCAGGCTTGGGTCTTTTTAAAGAAATAAAATGGTGTTTCATTTAAAAATACTCTTTTCATTACTTTAGTGAAAGCTCCCTCATGTTAAATTAATGAGCTTTTCTGGCAAAACATGGTTCTGCTCTTGAATTACAGAACTTGCAGCACATTTTGAGAGATTAAAACAGCTTCCCAGATAAAAGGGATCACATGACAGCACACATTTGTGTTTCAGGAGTACTTTAATGTATGCTTCAGGGACAACATTATTTCCTGACTTTTCATTCTTTATATTTTGTCAGCTAGGAATTAAATTCTCTTTTCATATTCTGAGATAGTGTCCTTCTCAATACTTAATTGCCCGCTATTATTGTTGGCTTTTATTTCTTTAAAAACTATTGAGGCAGTTTTTATTCCCTCAAAAATTATTTTGTTTTTTACTGGCCCATTGGGAAGTAAGTTGGGAGGAAAAGGTGGTAGAAGTATGGAAAGAATTTGTTAACTTCTTTAGATAAGTATCATGCAATTTTCCATCAATCCATATTTAAGCACCTCTCGTATCACTACTCATAAATGTGATACACTTAAATTATGTACATTTTCTCCTAGATGCACTTGCCTTAAAAATTATGAGGAAAAGTCCTAAGCCACTTTTCATTTTACTAATATAAACAAGTGAGTGTTGTTCAATAAACATGTGTGTGTTTAAAATAATTGCTGAGATTGTCCTGCCCGACTGGCTAACTGGTAGACCATGTCTGTACTAATAACTGCACCTAATAGCTATTGAGTTGTTTTTATTTTCAAGCATTTTAGGAAACAGTCTACTCTTACTTAATCCTCAAACCTTACAGGCAGGTACTGTCATTATCTGGTTCTGCAGATGAGACAATGAGGCTCAGGAAGATCGCAAGAGTAATAACAAGGCCCTGCAAATTCGGATCTCATTGGCTCTGACTCCTGGGTTTTCCCTTTGTTCTGGACAGATCTTGCAGTTGTCAGGAGAGTGCTTTGGAAGGGCACTGGACAGTGTTCAGGAAGTCAGAGGAGAAGATGTTCAGTGGCCCAAGTGATAGGAGCTGGAGCCAGGACTAGAATTTCAAAGGTGCAAGGAGAGGAAAGTAGATGGAGACAGTAAGGTCTTGGATGGATGTGACAGAGATAAGCTGGGAAATGTAATGACTTAGCAAAACTCTTATCTCAAAATAAAAAATACAAATGGGATGGGTTATAGCTCAGTGCAAGGCTCTGGGTTCAATCACTAGTACCACAAAACAAAGCAAAACAAAACAACAGGTGGGTATGGAGTTGAGGTTCAGCCCTGGGGTTTTGCTTGTTGTGACAAGGTCAGGTGGTAGAGGAGCACCTCTGTAGGAAAAGAGCCACTAAATCCTAATAGTTCAAATTCCTCATTAGAGAAAAGCCAACAAGAATTAGGGGAAAGTAGAAAAGATGAAACATTTGACAGGAAAGAGTCCCATTATTTCTAGGAAGGAGAACCAGACAATAAAATGATTCCTTTGTCTGGCCTGCCCTGAATGCTTGTTTATCAGAGTTAGAAATAGTTTGCAATTCTCATATCACTTGGACCAAACTTGGTGCTTCTCAAATGTTTGAAGGTGATTAATGCAGTTGGTTTTGTCAAGCAGTTGAAGTGTTCCCTTGGGAAACCTTGTTATACTCTTCCTCTGTTTTCCAAACTCTTTGTCTTTAAAAAAGGGAAAGGATAGACTCTAACTGAGCCAGTTAATGACACTTTATTTGGTGAAAAGATATTGACCCACTGCCTGAGTCTGTGTCTTCTAAATTAATAAAGATGCTTTTCACCAGGCACTGGATCTACATCCCACTTTAACACTAGTTGGCATCAGTGATCATTTTAATAACAGCTCCAGGTAGTATTTTGCATTCTGTCAAATAGGTGGATGGGGAAGGGTCAGGGACAAGAGGCAAAGTCTCACAACACGCCTTCCCTTGCCTGGCTACAAGTCTCAGATCATAAGCTACATCGTGTGGCAGATCATGGATCTGTTATGTACTATTTTATTTTATTTTATTTTTTATTTTAAAGAAAATAGTACAAAAAAGTACAATAGTAAAATACAAACAACACAAAGCAAGGACATTAAAAATGATACAGGGTTTCCAACCAAATAATAGGGATTAACAGTGGTTGTTATACTGGATATTGTTACCTTCAACGAAGTTTCTCAGATTACCAGATGTAAGAATGGAAGATTGTTCTATTTTTAACACTTGTTAAATACCATTGCAGACAAGATTTCCACATATATTATCTTCTTTAGTTCTTACAGCCATCAGACACACAATATTTCATTTTATCTCATTTGCAAATACTAGCACCAGAACTTTGGACCAGTATATCTGGTTGTCTGCTGGCCACCATTACAAGCACATCACACAACCAATTGTCTAAACAACTCATTCTGTTCCTTCCTGCCTCCTTTTCCTGTTACCACATGCCCAATCTAAACACTCTCTCAACTCTCCCTAATATCAATGTCTCTGTCTTATTTTGTATATCCTATCAATTAGTAAATCCTAATAGTTTCACTACTATGTATTTCTATATTAGGTTTCTTGTCTTTCTTTCTGGATTAACTTCCTATTACTCAAAAAAAAAAAAAACCCCACAAACTTAGAAGTCTAACACAAAAGAAATTTATCTTCTGATGATTATGGAGGTCAGAAATATGAATGAATTTTATGGACCTAAAACAAAGGTGTTGGAAGGTCTAATTCCTCTAATGGCTCCAAGGAAAATCTATTTCCTTGTCTTTTCTATTTCTGGAGGCCTCTGGCATTCTTTGACTTGTGTCTCTCCCCTGTACCACATCACCTTTCTCTTCTGCTTCCACATTTATATGGTTTTCTTCCTCTTTTGCAGTTACATTTCCTTCTGTCTCCTTATAAGAACGCTCATGAAGACATTTAGTGTCCACTCAGGTAATCCAGGATAATCTCTCAATATCTTTCTTTGGTTGGAGATGTAGCTCAGTGGTAGAACACTTGCCTAGTATGCACAAAACCTTGGGTGTGAGCCCCAGCACTATCAAAAACAATCCTTAATTTAAGCATACATGCAATGTCATTTATGCCAGGTAAGGTAATATGAGGAGTTCAAAGGATTTGGACCCAGGTATGTTTGAAGGCTGTTTTTCTATCTACTTCAGCCTGCTGGTCTGGTTCTTGTTGTCCTCATCTCTCACTCTATAGTGTTTTTTGTTTTGTTTTTTGCTTTCAGTTTAATTCATCTTCCCTCCTACTATCCATGATTTAGAGTAGTGGTTCCACCAGGTGTATGAACTATATCCTTAGGAAGGCTGTTAAAAACACAGGTGCTTTAGGCAGGAAGATCATAAGTTCAAGCTAGGCAATGTAATGACTCAGCAAGACTCTATCTCAAAATAAAAAATAAAAATGGAATGGGATGTAGCTCAGTGTAAGGCTCTGGGTTCAATGACTAGTACAACAAAACAAAGTAAAACAAAAACAAAAAACAGATGCCTGAACTCTACACCTGGAGATTTTAAAATGTTGATAATAACTATATATCTATATAGGATACAATGTGATATATGATTTATGTATATACATTGTAGATTGATCAGATAAGGCTAATTGGTATGTGTCACCTAAAATTTTTATCATTTATTAGATAAGAACGTTTAAGATCCTCTTTTACTTATTTTGAAATATACAATGTAACTAACTGTACTACCTTGTGTGCAATACTCTTACTATTTATAGTAATTATAAATTTGTACCCCATTCGTGCCAAATTCCCACCAAGTTCTCTCTACTTCTATGAATTTGACATTTTTACATTCCACCTATAGGTAAGGTTTGTCTTACCTATTTGTCTGGGTTATTTTACTTTATATAATATCTTCTAGGTTAATCCATACTTTTGCAAATGATAAGATTTCCTGCTTTGTAAAGGCTAAGCAGTATTCCATTGGATATGCATACCACATTTTAACATCCATTCATTCAGCCATTGGTGGATGCTTAGGTTGATTCTAGACCTTGGCTATTGTAACTAGTGTTATAGTGAACATGGAAGTGTAGGCAACCCTGCCATACTGCTTTTAGTTCCTTTGGGTATAGACTCAGAAATGGGTGTACTGGATCATATGATAGCTCTATTTAGTTTTTTGAGGAACCTCCATACTATTTTCCAAAATGGCTGCAATAATTTACCATGCTAAGGGCTAGGGATATAGCTCAGTGGAATAAGCGCCTGCCTAGCAAGCACAGGGTCCTGAGTTCGATCCCCAGTACCGCCAAAAAAAAAAAAAAAAAAAAAAATTTACCATGCTACCAGCGGTGTAAAATGTTCCCTTTACTACAAAATTTCTGCAACATTTATCTTTCATCCTTTGATATTAGCTCATCTAACAATATGAAGTGCTATCTCATCATGGTCTTCATTTGCATTTTCCTAATATTATTGATGATGAGCACATTTTTCATATACCTATTGGCTATGACTTCTTTTGAGAAATGTCCAGCAGGATTTCTTTTCATTTTTAAATCTCCTTTAAATTTTCTATTGTAAAACTCTCTTATTACTGAGTAATTGGAGTTTACATATATATTTTGGATAATAGCTCACCATCCAGTGTATGATCTGCAAATGTTTTCTCCCAATCTGTTGTCTCTGCACTCTGTTGCTTCCTTTGCTTTGCAAAAGCTTTTCAGTTTAATGTAAACTTTTTTTTTCCTACTGAGTATTGAGCACAGGACCTTACAGTGAGATACAGTCTCAGTTTTTTTTTATTTTTGGTATCAGCAATCAAACTCAGGACCCTGTGCTTGCCACACAGGTGCTTATGTCACTGAGCTATAACCCTGGACAACATTATCAGTTTAAAAAATGTGTAAGATTTTGAGACAGAGTTTTGGTAAATTGCCCAGATTGACTTCAAACTTGCACTCCTGCCTCAGTGTCCCAGATTACAAGGTGCATGCTTCTGTGTCCAGCTTGATGCAACCTTACTTGTCTACTTTCTATTTCATTTTTTGTACTTTTGAAGTCATAGCTCAGAAATTACTGCTAAAGTCAATGTCATTCAGCTTTTACTCTAAAGAGGAATGGCTGGATTAAATAGGTCCTCTAGTCCTAATTTTTTGAGGAATCTCCAGACTGATTTCCAAAGTGGTTGCACCAGTCTACATTGCCACCAACAGTGGAGAAGAATTACTTTTCCCCCACAGCCCTTCTAGCATTTGTTATTGGTTGATTTCTTGATGATAGTTATTCTTACTGGGGTGAGATGAAATCTCAGTGTTGTTTTAATTTACATCTCTCAAATGACCAATGATGTTGAACATTTTTTCATGTGTTTATTTGTCATTTGTATTTCTTCATGTGAGAAGTGTGTATTCATTTCAGGTGCCCATTTTTGGATTGGGTCTTTGAATTTGGGGGGGTCTGAGTTTTTTCAGTTCTTTACATGTTCTAAATGTAAGTCCTTTGTGTGAAGGACAATTAGCTAAAATGTTTTTCTGCTCTGTGGGTTGTCTTTTCACTCTTTTGGTGGTTTCTTGTGAAGTACAAAAGCTTTTTAATAGGATGAGATCCCAGTTCTTGATTCTTTGATGTGTTTCCCATGCATTTGGGGTTTTGTTCTTGAACACTGTGCCTACCCTTATGTCTTCAGGATTTCAACCTACCTTTCCCTTCCAGTAGATTTGTGCTTCTGCTTTAATATTTAGACCTTCGATCCATTCTGACTTTATTTTAGTGCGTGGTGGTAGACTTGGGTCTAGTTTTACTCTTTGGCATGTAGAGAGGTAGTTTTTCCAGTACCATTTATTAAAGAGGCTACATTTCTTCCAGTGGACATTTTTGGCCCCTTTGTCAAAGATAAGGTGGCTGAATGTGTTTGTAGCTGTCTCTGCATCTTCTAATCTGTTCCACTGCTCCTCAGATCTATTTTTGGCCAGTACCATGCTGATTTTATTACAGTAGCTTTGTAGGATAATCTTAAGTCAGGGATTGTGATGCCTCCTGACTTGTGTTTGTTTCCCAGGATTGCCTTTGCCATTCTTGGTCTCTTCTGGTTCCAGATGAATTTTAGGAGCACTTTCTCTAGTTGTGAGGTATGCTAATGGTGTTTTGATCAGGACTGCATTAAATCTGTATAACGATTTTTGAAGTATGGTCATTTTCACTCTGTTGGTTCTTCCCATCCATAGTAAGGGACATCTTTCCATTTTCTGGTATCCTCTTTCATGTCTTTTTCAGAGTACTGTAATTTTCAATATATAAATCTTTTACTTCCTTTGTTGGATTGATTCCTAAATATGTCATTTTTTTGGATGCTATTGTCAAACATGTGGTTTCCCTAATTTCTCTCTCAATAAGCGTGTCTTTGTGTAAAACAATGCTACTGATTTTTGAGTATTGATTTTTGTATCCAGTCACACAACTGAATTCAATTATTAACTCTAGGAATCTTTTGGTGGAGTTTTTGGGGTGCTGTATATCATGTCATCTGCAAATAATGGTAATTGCACTTATTTCTTCCCTATCCTTATTTCCTTTTATTTCTCTCACTTGCCTAATTGCTCTGGCTAGTGTTTCCAGAACTATGTTGAAAAGAAGTGGTGATAGTGGACATCCTTGTCTTGTTCCTGATTTTAGAGTGAAAACTTTCAGTTTTTATCCATTTAATATGATGTTGGCTGTTGGTTTGTCATAGATGGCTTTTATCAGATTGAGATAAAGACTATTCCAGTTTTCTGTAGGGTTTTTACCATGAATGAGTACTGGACTTTATCAAAAGCTTTTCCTGCATGTATTGAGATGATCATGTGATTTTTGTCTCTGGCTCTGTTGATATGGTGTATTACATTTATTGATTTGTGTATGTTGAACCATCCCTGCATTCCTGGGATAAATACCACCTGGTCATGGTGTATAATCTTCTTCATGATTTGTTGAATTCTGTTTGCTAGTATCTTATTGAGGATTTTTGCTTCTGAGTTCATTAGTGAGATGTAGTTCTCTTTCTTTATTGTTGTATCTTTCTCTGGATTTGGTATAAGGATAGTGCTTGCCTCCAGGAAAGAGTTAGGGAGTATTGCATCCCTTTCAACTTCATTAAAAAGTTTGAAGAGTATTGGCATTAGATCTCCAAATTTCTTGTAGAATTTGTTAGTGAATCCATCAGGACCTGGGCTTTTCTTTGTTTGTGTTTTTAATTATATTTTCAATCTCATTAACCAGTATTGGCTTATTGAGAATTTTTACATCTTCCTGATTCAGCTTTGGTAATTCATATGTATCTAGGAATCTGTCCATATCTTCTGTGTTTTTCATCCTATGAGAGCAAAGATTTTAGAAGTACATATTGATGATCTTCTGAATTTCCACAGAATCTGTAGTGACTTCACCTTTATTATTCCTCAGTGCATGAATTTGAGTCTTATCTTTCCTTCTTTTGATAAGGTTGGCTAAGGGCTTATCAGTTATATTTATTTTTTTCAAATTAACAACTCTTTGATTTGTTAATTCTTTGTGTTGTTTTCTTGGTTTCCATTGTGTTCATTTCTGCTCTGGTCTTCATAATTTCCTCCCTTCTATGGACTTGGGGTTTGTCTTCCTCTTCTTTTTCTAGAAGCTTGAGGTGTAACAGTAGGTTGTTTCTTTGTATTTGTTCTGTTTTCCTGATGTGAGAATTCACTGCTATAAATTTCCCACTTAGGATTGCTTTCATTGCATTCCATAGATTCCAGTATGTTGTGTCTGCATTCTCATTTAGTTGTAGATATTGTTTAATATCTTCCTTTATTTCACCTGTGACCCATTGGTTGTTTAGGAGGGTAATTATTTACTTTCCATGTGTTTATGGAGTTTTTGCAGTTTCCTTTGCCATTAATGTCTAATTTCATTTCATTCAATATATGGTTAGATATTATGCAAGGGATAATTTCAGTTTCTTTGCACTTACTTTAGGATGTTCTTTGGGCTATTTTAGATAATGTTCCATGTGTAGCTGAGAATATGTACTCTGATAATGCTGGGTGGAATAGGCTAAAAACATCTACTAATTCCATCTGTTCACAGATTTGTTTCAGTTCTGTTATTCCTTTGCTGAATTTTTGTCTAGTCGATCGATCTCTTTGTGACAGTGGGATATTGAGATCTCCCATTACAATTGTGTTATTGCTTATTTGATTTTTCATGTCTGTTAATAATTGTCTTATATAGTTGGGTGCTGCTGTATTTGGCACATGTATATTTATTATTGTTATCTCTTCCTCTTGAAGTTTTCCCCTAACAAGTATGTAGTGACCTTCTTTATCCCTCTTGATCATTCTTGGTTTGAAGTTGGCATTATCTGCAAAAAGTATAGCTATGCCTGCTTTTTTTTGGGGGGGGTTCTATTGTATGAAAAATCGTTTTTCATCATTTGATTTTCAGTCTATGAATTTCTTTTTGCATTAAATGTGTTTCTTGTATACAGAATGTTGTTGGATCTTGTTTCTTTTTTAGGTTCTTTTTTTTTCTTTTTTCTTTTTTTTTTTTTTTGGCAGTACTGGGGGTTGAACTCAAAAAGCTTTTTCTTTTTTTTTTTTTTTGGCGGTACTGGGGATCGAACTCAGGACCCTGCGCTTGCTAGGCAAGCGCTTATTCCACTGAGCTGTATCCCCAGCCCTTGGATCTTGTTTCTTGATCCACTATGCCAGTCTGTTTCTTTTTTTATTTTAAAAGTAAAGGAATGAAAACAGACACAAAGTAGCACAAGAATAGTACAATCAAAACTGAATTATAGACAAGGTGACAGGGAATTAACAATGGTTGTTGTATTACACATTGATAACTTCAAAGTGTGTGCTCAGGAAAAGAGATATAGACATGCAAGATTGATCTAACTACTCATTAACTGTTCCTTACAATAAAGCGACATAAGTCAATAGTGCAACCATGTTACCATCCTGCATATACATACATACATACATACATACATACATAGTTATCCCTTTCTTCCTTTTCTCCTTCCCCTCATCCCATTTGCTCTCTACTTTTGAGTAGTTTCCTTTCATACCTCCTAATTTATATTCTCACTTTCAGTTTCTTACACTAGTGATACAATATGTTGCTTGCACATGCACATCTGATTTATTTCACTTATGAGTATGGTCTCTAATTGTGACCATTTACCTATAAAAGCTCAAGTTTGTCTTTCTTTATAGCTGAGTAATATTCCATTATATAAAAATGCCACAGTTTTTTTTATCTAGTCCTCAGTAGATGGGCATTTGGGTTGCTTCCATGGTTTAGCTATTACAAATTGCACTGCTATTGCACTGTTTATGGAGTTTTTGAGTTCCCTTTGTCACTAATTTCCAATTTCATTGCACTGTGGTCAGATAATATGCATGGGATGATTTCAATTCTTTTGCATTTAGGTAGGTATGCTCTATGGGCTAGAATGTGATCTATTTTAGAGAAAGTCCCACGTGCAGCTGAGACAAATGTGTATTCTGATGGTGGAACACTCTGTATACATCTACTGAGCCCATTTGTCCACAGTTTGGTTCAGGTCTGTTATGTCTTTGCTGAGTTTTTGTCTAGTTGACCTGTCTCTGCATCAAAGGGGTGTTTAGGTACCCTACTACAATAGTGTTATTGATTATTTGGTTTTTTGTATCTGTTAAGATTTTACTTATATAATTTGGTGCTCCAGTATTTGGTGCACACATGTTTAGGATTGTTATTTCTTCCTATTGCAGCTTTCCCCTAGCTAGTATGTAGTGGCCTCCTTTATCTCTTTTGATTGTTCTTGGTTTTAAGTTTACATTGTCTGCAAATATAATAGTTACCCCTGCTTTTTTCTGGGAATCTGTTGCATAGAGAATTGTTTTCCATCCTTTGACTTTCAGTCTGTGGATTTCCTTTAGAGTATAATGCATTTCCTGTATACAGCATATTGTGGGGTTTTGTTTCTTAATCCACTCTGCCAGTCTGTTTCTTTTGACTGGTAAATTGAGGCCATTTACATTAATGGTTATAACAGTTATATGTTGGCTAATTCTGGTCATGCTATTTACTTGCTGTTGCTGTCCTACTTTTGCTGTTTAATTTCTTGTTCTGCTTGAGGGTTTCTTTCTACTGTTGTTCTTGAGAGCATGGTCTCTTTTTTCTCTGTCTAGAATATCTTTCAGTACTTTTTGTAATGTTGGTTTGGCACTCATGAAGTTCGTCAGTTGGTCTTTGTTGTGGAAATATTTTATTTCTCCATTATATTTGAAGGATAGTTTTGCAGGATACATCAGTCTGGGTTGGAAGCTGTTTTGTCTCAGAATCTGTAATATCTCGCTCCTAGCTCTTCTTGATTTCATGGTTTCTGTTGAGAAGTCTGCTATGATTCTGATGGGCTTTCCTTTATAGGTGATCTGTTTGTTTTCTCTAGCAGCTTTTAATATTGTTTTCTTTTGCTAGATATCTGGTATCTTGACTATTATATGTCTGGGTGTGGTTTTATTTGGGTTGTAGCTCATTGGAGTTCTATATGGCTCATTTACCTGCACATCAGTATCTTTTATCGTGCTTGGGAAATTTTCTGCTATTATTTCTGCAAATATTCTTTTTATGTCATTTGTGTTGCCTCCCGCTGTTTCACTGACCCCTATTACTTGGACATTATTTCTGTCTGCCTTGTCTTGCAGCTGTTGAATTGATTTTCCTGGATCCTTGGTGACTTTAAGAGATTCTTCCTTTCACAATCACTAGCTATCATGCTGTCTTCCAGATCGAAATTCTATCTTTGGCTTCATTCCAGTGATTTTGCAAGCTTTCATTGGAAGTTTTCATTGCCTGGAAATCTCTTTGAGTTCATTTCATGCATTCTAATTCATTCCTAAATTGCTCATGTAACGTTTCCATTTGTCCCCTATGTTCTTCTATTCTTTTATCTGTTTCTTCTCTATATGTGTGGAGCATTTCTTCCATTATTATTTTCATTTCATTTTTTGCCTGAGAGATTATTTCTGATCTGATCTCTTCTATGGCCTGATAGAGTTGTTTCTTTACTTCAGAAATGATCATTGCAGAAATTTCAGGTATGTGGCTTCCTAGTTCTCCTATGTCATTTTCTCCTGTACTTTTTCTGGGTGGAATTGAGCTCAGAGACTGCATTTTGCTCCTATGTCCTGTCATTTTGGATATGAGATGAAAAGTACTGAGCTACAAGCTGCCAAGGCAGCTCACAAAGGAGTCTAGGGACCCTAGTTTACCTGGATATCAAACTTATCCCAAGATGGTAGCAGACTGTGGACTACTGGGCCCGGGAACCCCAGGCAGTTGCTGGGGTACATGGCTCAGACCACACCTGTGGTGGTGGGGAAATGCTGGCCTTTGGTACCAGGGTCTCCAGGCCATGTATGGGAAGTGTGGGGGCTTCAGCTTTGAAGCTGATGGTGGCTAGGCAGGGGACACTGCTCCGGGATCCTCAGGTAGCTTGTCAGAGGAGAGCAGGCCTCTCCTCTCAACCCAGAGGACCACTGAGCCTGAGGCTGATTCCATGCTGCAGGCCTCAAACACCAACAGGGATGGGTCCTTCCAGTCTGAGCACCTTCTCTGCCCAAAGGCATGAGACAGAGCGTACCCACAGGCTTCACCTCAAAAGAGTTCCACTCAAATGCTGTTCAGATGGTGCCCCTAGGCCAGGCTCCTTCCCTGCCCAAAGGTGCAGAGCAGAGTGCACCCACAGACCTCACCCAAGAAGAGTTCTGCTCAAACCCTGCTAATCTGTTTCTTTTGATTGGTGAATTGAGGCCATTTACATGGATGGTTATAATTAGTATTAGCGTATCTTGGTCATAGTATTTTCCTGCTGTTGGTTCCCTGCTTTTCCTCTTTGTTTAATTGCTTGCCCCACCTGGTGATTTCTTTCTGTTGTTGTTCTTGGATTTGTGGTCATTTTTATCTCTGTCTAGGATTTCTTTTAGTACTCTTTGTAGCACTGGTTTGGTGTTCATAAATCTCTTCAGTTGTTCTTTGTCATGGAAGTATCTTATTTCTCCATTAATTTTGAAAGATAGCTTTGCAGGTACATCCACCTGGGTTGGAAGTAGTTTTCTTTCAGGACCTGAAATAGTTCACTCCAAGCTCTTCTTGACTTGAGAGTCTGTGTTGAAAAGTCTACCATGGTTCTGATGGACTTTCCATCATAGGTGATCTGTTTCTTTGCTCTAACACCTTTTAATATCCTATTTTTTTTTTTTTTTTTGGTACCAGGAATCAAACTCATGACCTCACATTTGCCAGGAAGGTGCTGTTGTGCCACTGAGCTAAATCCCCAGCCCCTAATATCCTGTTCTTGTGCTGAATTTCTGTAATCTTGATTAGTATATTTATTAGTATGTCAAATTGTTACGGTTGATACATTGTGTCAACTTGGGGAGTCTGGAGGTTTGGCTGAGTAACTCAGCATTTGTAGATCTTGGGGTGAAAAGGACATGCCCTTACCCTTCTGGGGTGTTGTTTATTGTGTTAATTTGGGAAGCTTTAAAGGTTAACTGTGTGATTCAGCAGGAAGCCAGGGTGCTTACTTTGTAAACATCCTGAGCCTATGGAAGAGGAGGGCATGGAGGTTATGTGAGAGGTACACGTCCCCTGGGTGGTGGTAGGCTGTTCACAATGTAGGGGAGCAAAGGAGGCTGCTTGCAGCCATTCCCCCCTTTTGCTGGGTGGTTTTGCTGTGCTCTGCTGCCATGAACAGTTTGCCCTCTGCCATGTGCCACTCTGCCTCTGAGACAGCCAAGTATGGACTGAAAGCTCCACAAACTGTAAATAAACCTTTCCTTCCTTCATTTTGGGTGTTGGTTATTTTCTCTCAGCAAGAAGAGAAAAGTAACCAAGCATAAATTCTTTATCCACACTTCAGAAGTTCTCTGCCATTATTTCTTTGAAGAGTTTTTTTATGTCATTTTTGCTGTCTCCAGCTTTCTCAGTGACCCCAATCAATCTTATGTTATTCTTTGCTTCATCTTGTAGCTGTTGGATTGATGTTTCATGGTCTCTTACTAATTTTAAGGTATCTTTCCTTTTCATTATCACTAACTATAATTCTGTCTTCGAAATCTGAAATCCTATCTTTTCTGTTCTACCTATTGCATAAACTTTCATTTTTGTTTTTTGAGAGAATCAAACTTGGGATCTCGTGCTTGCTAGGCAAGTGCTTGTGTCACTGAGCTATATCCCCAGACCTCTGTTGCATAAACTTTCAATGGAGGTTTTAATCTCTTGGATTTCTGTTTGGATCTGTTTCATGGATTGCATTCCTTTCTTATCCTGGGAATTATTTGTTTCCATCATTTTTCTAAGTTTATCTATTCTTTTATCTGTGTCTTCTCTAATATCTTTGATTTTCAAGCATCATTTCTTTCTGTACCTGAGAGATTATTTTCTCTATAGTTTTGTCCCCTTGTTTTTTTGCTTCTATGGCTATCATTTCAGAAAGTTCCAGTATTTGATTTCCAATTTCATCTATGTCCTTGAGTTCTGGGCTTGTTCTGTGTGGGCTGGGGCCTGGGGTTGCATTTTGCTTCTGTTATTTTCTATTTTGTCTTTTTTATTTTATTTTCTATGTTGATCTTTGCCAGTTTCTTATAATATATAACTTCATTGCTAGTATTTATGTTTCCCTAGAGGATGTTTGTACTTCAGCTTTGTCTTCTAGATGTAGGTGGTTTTTCATAGCTATCCCAAAGCCCTAGCTTTCCAGTTTGTAAAGGATGCAAGATTATTGTTTGGCTCAGCACCTAATCCTTTGGTGCTGAGCAGTGCTGGTGACGATGACCTCATAGAGTCACAGTGTTATCATACAGGGGAGAAAAACTGTTTATAACCTGTATGACATGCTGGATAAAGTAGTACATTTAGTAATAACAGTAGTTTCAAGTGCAACTTAATTAGTGACATACTGTAGTAACTATTAACCTGTTACCTTCTGACCACAGGAGTAAACTCTAAAATTATATAACAAAGTCAACATATACTATGCACTTGTATGTAGTGATTTTCCCCTTAGTCATGTGATTTTACCCCTCTGTCTGGAGCAGTGGGGTTAAGATGGTTAGGGGATGGGCTATAGTGATGACTGAAGTCAAATATGGTAGAATCAGGGCTGGAGATTAAAGGATGACCTGGAGCATTTCTTCAATTATTATTTTCACTTCATTTTTTGCCTGAGAGATTATTTCTGATCTGATCTCTTCTATGACCTGATAGAAGAGATCACCCAACTTTTGGGAAACTGAGGACACAGGAGGGAATAAATAGAACACAACAGAGTAGTTAGAAAGGGCAGAGACAATGTTCACTCCCTTGAAAGTTTAAATTCAAGAAGTAGTTGAGGAAAGAGAGAAAATGGGTCTATAGAAGAGAATGAAAAAGGTGAGAAACCAGAACACTGAAAAAAGAAAGAAAAAGAGAAACATAATGAACAGAAGATAGAAAGTAAAAGGAGATGAGAGAAAGGATAGAAAAAAGAAAAAGAAAAAAATACAAAAATAAGTACCAAATACAGAAGAAACCAAATGACATCCAAACAGACAGGAGAGGAATAGCCAATCAGACAAACAAGGGAGAATGAGAGTAGTAAAATACCGCTGATGTTTACAGTTCCATGATAGTGTCCAGATTTAATCCTGAAAATATGTTGGGTGTGGAGTTGATCTTGGCCTCTGGATTTGGAGTCTGGGACTGGACTTCTGCTGGTAGAGCTCTCCTGACTCTAACTGCTGGCTCCTCTCTGCTGCTTCAGACTTTTGCATGCTGCTGGTCTTGCCAATTATTCTGCCTTCCAAGGTCATGTGTGAACGCATGCATCTTGAACCTGGCTATTGTCCTGTACACTTGACAAAGGCATATATCCTTACACTCCTCTGAAAGACCCACCATCCCTGAGACAATGGAGGAGGTGCACAATGCAGACTCATACTTCTGTCACAGTCCCTGCTGTCCCAGTAGGAATGGAGGGAGCACAGAGCATGGACCCACTCTCCTCTCACAGGCTCCACCATCCCAGAGGGAATCTAAGTTGAGTTTTATAGAAGGTGTGAGATAAAGTTCCATCTTCATTCTTCTCTATGTGGACATCCAGTTTTCCCAACATCATTTATTAAAAAGATTGTTCTTTCTTAATTGTGTGTTCATGGCTGTTTGGATTATTGTAGTTTTGTAACATATAATAAATTCACTGGAGTTTATTATCTATGTTTTATAAATCCACCACCATACTGACTTAAATGAGTTCATGAACAAGCTATGTGCAGTGCAATCCCTACTTGGTAGGCAGAAGCAGGAGAACCACAGACACCTCATCTCAAAAGAGAAGATTTTAAAAAGGGCTATGGATATAACTCAGTGTGAAGGTCCTGGGTTCAATCTTTATAACCACACAAATACACAAAAAAGTTAATGGAAAAATAAAAACTACAGCGTGTTAACAGCTCCAAAATTTCTCTATAGAAGACATTCAGCATAGGAGTATGCTTTGAGGACTGAGGGCTTACTTTAAAACTGCATGTGTACAGCAAGCATGGTGCTTTTTCATTGATTACATGTTACAGACCAATGAGAAGCGCAAAATACCCTACACATTTATTCACATATTAATTTATTCATATATTTTATATTCCTATATATTCCTATATTATTTTTTATATATTAATTTTTATTAATATATTAATTTTAAAAATTGATTTAAAATTAGAAGTAGTATATGGGATGGATGGAGCTTATGGGCCAGGAAGGAGGTGCTAAAATCTTCCTTCTCCATACAACATCCTGTCATCTTATCATTCTATCTGGGTTAGTGTGATGCTCATTGAGGTTTAGGAAACTGATTCTGACCATAAACTTTTGAAGGACAGACATCGTGTACTGTTTTATATTTAGTCCCTAGAATTTAGGACATTGTTTGGCACTTGGCTGATGTATCAGTCCATTTTCTCTTACTATCACAAAATACCCAAGGCTATGTACATGATAAATAAAAGCAGTTTATTTAGCTCACAGTTCTGGAGGTCTGGTGAGGACCTCATGTGGATGACATCATAGTTAAACTGTATGTAAAGGGATCGCATGATGAGACAGAGCCAGAAAGAGGGCATTCCAGGGCTACTTTCATAAAAACTCTCTTTTGAGAACAAACAGAATCCCACAAGAATCACCTCAGCTCCTTTTGAGGGCCATGCCCTCAATAGCCTCATTACTTCCCACCAGGCCCCTCCTCTTAATGGTCTCCCACCACCTCTCAGTACCACCCCACTGAGGACAAGCTCCCAACATGTGAACCCTCTGGGAATATATTCAAACCATGTCCACACCACTGCAGCTGGCATTCGAGTAATAGAGATTGAATAAATGACTCAATGTGTTAACAAATCAATGGAATAAATGTGAGTACAAATAAGTTGTAGACTGTTACTATGTGACAACATATATCCATGAGAAGCTGATGTAAGAGATGAAAACATCTGTTGGTAGAGACACAAACACAAACGTTGTTATCACGCTGTAAACTTGTAAACTTTTGTTTAACTTCTTTGTGTGTATGTGTATGCTCGCAGGGATTGAACATTTGTTGTTGAGGAGTGTCACAAATAGAGGAGGTGGGAAGGCATGTTAAAGAGGACATATACACTTCTGGGCAATGAGAAGCCAGCAGATGTACAGTATTTTGTGTCTGCCTAGATATGAGGTATATAGATAATAGCTAACACCTACTTTACCACCTGAATGAGCCAGATATGGTACTAAGCAATGCATGTATGTTACCACATGTGTTAACATTTCATTTAATTTTTCACAGAAGCCTTAAGGTCTCACCCAAACTACTTCCCATGGTGAAATAGTATAGTTAAATAGTTCATTCACAGTCATATGGCTGAGGACTGGACTCAAATCCAAGTAGCCTTGTTCCCAGATGCAGAGACCTGCACCATGACATTGGAAAAGCTGCAAGAGACATGAAAGAGTGGGCCCTGAATGCATGGCCAATTAGGTAGAAAGAACACAAGCATATACAATGTTTTGAGACCAGTGCTGAATAGTTTAATGCAAATGCACCTGTTCCCTGAAATGTTAAGGGCGTGAGATCAATTGATCCGTCCAAGATCAGACTGGTAAATGCCACAGCAGGAGCTAAAACCCAGCCAATTATGAGACCAAGTCCAAGTACTTTAGAGTGTGATGACTTTTTAAAGTCTATCAATGGCTTAAGAAAAGCCTTGTCTTGGTACTATACTTATCCAGTAATTTTTATTAAACTGACCATGTTGTATAACTATTATTGTAAACCAATTTTAGAATATTCTTGTCACCCCAATAAGAATACACATTACCCTTTACCATTAATCCCATTCCAATCATATGCAACTACTCATCTGCCATCTGTCTCATTTCCTTCTTCTCTACATTTCATATAAATAGAATCATATAATATGTTGGCATCAGTTTACATTAGTTTTTAGATTCATTCATGTTATAACATGTGTTAGTACTTCTTTTTTCTGCCTTAATAATATTCTATTATATAGCTATATCACATCTTGCCTATCAATTAACCAATTGATATATTTGGACAGTTCCCATTTTTTGTTATCATGAATAATTTTGCAATCATATTCATTTACAAGATTTTGTATGGACATAACTTTTCAGTGCCTTTAAATGGATTTGCTAGATTTTATGGTAATTTTGTTCATTTTTCTTTATGTCTAATTTCTTTTGATGTTTAATTTTTAGGAAAGTATGACCCAACATTTAAGCTAAGATCTGAAGACTGAGGAAAGAAAGTCCAGGGAAAGGAAAGAGCAAATATCACTCTCTTGAGTTATAAACATGACTACATCATATCAAAGTTGCCTTTCTCCAGTGAGAGTTGAAATATGCAATTGGAAATTAGTTTTTGAACCCATAAACTAGTTAAAAACAAAACCGGAAATAAAACTCTGGCCCTGACATTTGGTATGAAAGGAGGATGTGCCAACTGAAAGGTTCTGTGACTACTGTTTATATTCTGTGTTTTTCAGTGTTGGGACCAGTGAACCACCTCACATGAATGGCAATAATATTTCCAGAGTCTGGAAGTTACAGCTCTGTTTACACTGCTTCCCAGAAGACAAACAGTGTTCAGCAAAATGTAGAAAAGTAATCACATCCAAGGTATGTTTCTGTAATATTCTTTCTCCCTTTTCATCAGAATTTATTCATGTTATTTTTTGTTATGTGTTTTCTCTCTTCAATCTTCTTTTCTGTGCAAGATAGAGCAAGCATTCTTGACTTCAGCAGTTGAGCCAATCACTTGAGCACACCATGCATTAGTTAATCCAAGGTGACCTATTTATTTAAACTTTGTTTAGAAAGGCACCTGTAGTACAATCTTGAATGCAATTCCAACTATAAAACTATGGGCATCAAATCAGGGACAGATTTTTAAAAGGCCCCTAAGAGAGTTTTCCCTTACACATACAACCAGAAGTTCATGGCACATTAAGTTTTCCATTTGAAAGCTAGGAGAATCCCTTGCTACAACCTGAAAAGTGAGAGAGAAAATGTCAGGACTTCTCTTAAGGATGAGTACTTTAAGACTAAACAAGAGGTAGGGATTTGGTGGCACACCTGGCATACCTTGAGGCATACCTTGAGGTAGGTATCAGGTATGTTTTTGTCATTGACTTAAAATTCTTGCCTCTTACTTTTTTTTTTGGTACCTGGAATCAAATTCATAACTTTGTGCTTGCCAGGCAGATGCTATGCCACTGAGCTATATCCCAAGCCCCTTGCCTCTTACTTTTGCAGACAGTCCCTTGACCTTTGCTTTGTGAAATAATATCATTCTCAAGTTGGTATGGTTTTCTTGGTCTGACTGTATCACTGTGCCCTAAGGGAAGGTGGATGACCCAGACCTGGACAATTGGAAGGAGGCATATCCTTCGTCACAGTGAGTGGCTCAAAAGTGGGTGTATGACTGCCTAGAAATATAACAGGCCCAGAGATTTTGGCAGAATAGTCAGCAAAGCCCAAGGTGCTAGGCTGGAAGAATTAAGTCCAGAGCTGCTGCTGAGCACCCTATCTGACTGCAAGGAGGAATCTTTCTATAAGAGCAGAGAGTAAAGCCAATACAGAGGACAGTGGGATCCAGAAGTGTGGGAAAACAGGTTCCCATGTCATCATCTTGGTCACCAGAGTCCTATATGACCTTGGACTGTTCAACTTTGGAAGTGTCATGTGTTTGGTCAAGGGGGTTCTCTTACAGAAAATCAAAAAGTACTGATTGATACAGAGCATACTCAAAGCTATATTAAGTGCTGGGTGAAAATGAACTTTCTCCCCAACTTGCATCCCTGATTGTTAAGAAGGAATTCTGAAACAGTCTTGTCACATAAACATGGTTACAGCAATGGAATAAGATAGTTTTTGCCTTGTCTATATACAGGTGGCAGACATTAAAACCTCAGCAAGATAGAATTGGAAGACTTCCAGATTTGTTATATAAATAGGTGAAGTGATTATCTCATGGCCATATGTCATTGCACAATTGTAGTGTAATGCTCTTGGGGTGTGCTACTCCTTTTCACTGTCCTTTACTGAAATGGATTTGAGAAAATTCTACAAAAATGGTTTGGAAGATGAATAATTATTATTAGATAGTGATCAGCTTTTTAAAAATGACAATGAGGAATTATAACATCAGAATAAACCACAAATAGTACAGGTACTAGTTTGTAAGCTTTTTTTCTGTTGTATACAAAATATAGGCATGCATATAAAGAAGTCGCCAGCACAGTAAAAAGAAAACCCACAAACTGGGAAAAATTTTACCTGACTATCCCTTGGACAAAGATCTTCTATCTAGAACATATAAAGAATTATAAAACATCAACCTCCCCAAATTCAAAGACCCAATCCAAAAATGGGCATCTGAGATGAACACACACTTCTCAGATAAAGAAATACAAATGGCAAATAAATACATGAGAAAATGTTCAACATCATTACTCATTCAAGAAATGCAAATTAAAACAACATTGAGAGTTCATCTCACCCAAGTTAGAAATCAACCAATAACAAATGCTGGTGAGGCTGTGGAGAAATAGGAACTCTTCTCCACTGCTGGTGGGAATGCAGATTGGTGAAACCACTGTGGCAACCAGTTTGGAGATTCCTCAGCAAATTAGGCCTAGAAGCCCCTTTCAACCCAGCTATTGCCCTTCTGGATATTTTCCCAAATATCTGAAAATATCTTATCAAAGTGATATATGTGCACCTATGTTCATAGTGGCACAATTTGTAATTGCTAAACTGTGGAAGCAACCCAAATGTCCATACACTGAGGAATGGATAAAAAAAAAAAGGTGGTACTTTTATATAATGGAAAATTACTCAGCTATAAAGAAAGATAAACTCAAAGCTTTACTGATAAATGATCAGAACTAGAAACCATACTCATAAGTGAAATAAACAAGAGCTCCATGTGTAAGCAACATATTGTCTTATTAGTGTAAGAACCTGAAAGGGTGAATAAAAATTAGGTGGTATGACAGACATTATGAAATGAACATGCTCAAAAGTAAAGAGCAACTGGAGTAAGAGAAAAGGTAAAGGAAAGAAAGGGAAATTATGTATGTATAAAAGGAAACTATGTATGTATGTATATACAGGATACCTAACATAGTTGAACTACTGACTTCTATCGCTTTACTGAAAGAAACAGTTAATGGTTAATTATTTGATCAGTCTTGCATGTCTCTTTGTTCTGGGAAACCACTTTGAAGATATCAATAGCAACCATTGATAATTTCCTACTACTTTGTCTATAACTCTGTATTGCTTGTATTGTTCTTATGCTATTTTGTGAATGAATGTCCGTCTGTTAATGTTTTCCTTCTTTTATATTTAAAATAAATTTTTAAAAATATAGGTGCACACTTATGTATAGCTATTGATGTAGTGACCCCAACATGTGGTGGGTATTTTTTACACTGGTTCATGGTCAATGTTTGAAAGCTGCTTTAGAGGGCATTTGGATTTCTTTTATGAGCATGTTTTAATCAGAAAGGGCAACAAGGCATATTTTCCATATCAGCAAAGGCTCATCTTGCATCCCTGTCAGGCTAGCCCACATGGATGGCATGGATTCTAATGAAGACTCTGAGTTATGAACACACATTTTCTCTGACGTCCACAACACTGAGATACCAGTAACAACAGTGTGCTTTTGCAATGTCTTTGGGATTCTTTGGGGGATGAAAGTGCTACATACAATCAAGTCTGGTGTTTTTATGGGTGTATTCCCCTGTACCTAGAGATCAGGATGTGCCCTGTGGTCAGAATTACACCGCATCTGATTCTCATTAACTGCTTGTGATTTCCCACTGGGATCTGGTTGCTCTGCCCTTATCATGCACATGGCTGGCTTCTGCAGTTGCTTAACCCCAGTTATGTGCAACTGAGTGCACTTCTCTCTTATAACGCGTGCTTCAGTTCCAATAGGCTCATGTCAGGAGTATTTAGACATATAAACTCTGTCCAGTGATTAAAGAAATTACATGAGCATAATGTTTCTGCATCCATGAGTTCATTACCAAGCACTGTGCTAAAAGGTAAATTTGATTGCTTAGATCTGGAGGAGGAAAACTGAACAATAAATGTTTATAACCAAAATGTACATGTACTATGGACTAAGTTGTGTCATCTCAGATGCATATGTTGAAGCCCTAGTTCTCAATGTTAATATGTTTGTGGAGAAAGAGCTTTTTAGGAGGTAATTAAGGTTATATGACCTCATAACAGCATGATACTAATTCAATAGTACTGGTGGCCAGATCAGAAGAGGGAGGCGGCCATCACTCTCTTTTTCCTTGTATACATCACAGGCACCAATGAAGAAGTGTGTGAGCACACAGCAAAAAGGCAACCATCTATAAGCTGGGGAGAGAGTCTTCACCAGAGCCCCACAGCGCTGGTACTTTGCTGTCAGCCTTCCGGCTCCTGAAACTGAAAAAAAAAAAAAAAAAAAGTCTGCTGCTTTTCTACCTAAGTCTGTGGTGTTTTGTTATGGCTACCTGTGTTGATTTATACAGATAGCAAGCAAAGCCTTTCTCAGTGCCTTTTTAGTAGCATTTAGTCTTGCAGACTCTTAATCTAATAAATACGTATGTGGTACCTTCTAGGTAGCATACATGCTGCAAACCCTTCATGATAATTAGCTCATACAGTCTTCAAAACAGCTCTCACTCAGGGTGTGCTAAATTATGCTGCAGCAACAAACTCCCAAATTGCAGCATTTTAACCACAGGTATAAATATCTTCCTCACACTCTTTGGGACCTTGGGTCTGGTGGGCAAGGGGAGCTCTTCCACCCAGAAGTGACATATGCCATTTCACTGTTCTACAAGCTTTAGTTCACTTAAGAAGGATAAGGAAGTGCTGTCCTCTTGTTTCTGGGAGGAAGCTGACCAGACATCATATTTTATAAATAATAAAGATGACTATTGCAACCATTTTATGAAGAATACAAAAAATTTCTGGAACCTCCCCTGCCAAGCTCAGCAAATCAAAGCATAGGAATTTATCTGAAATTTGAATGTATAAATTTATCCCATATACAGATTATATTTATAAATATATATCATATGCAGATTTGATATATATAGTTTGTTTTGGTTTTAGATGTCCTCCCAAAGTCTCATGCACTCATGGGTGGGACTTTTTGGAGCTAGCTAGTCTAGGGTGTGTGAAACTGAGATTAAGGGAGTATGGTACTAAATTCACTGATCAGAACTAGCATAGTTTTGAGTGTGGATAATGGGAATGCTCACACTGGGTGCAGGTTAGACCATGCAAAAGGCTTGTAGTCTGGATGGCATAAAAGGGAAAGGTAGGTTTGCTGCTTGCTGCTACCTGCTTGCTTTGTCATGGACTGTTTCTCTTCTGTGATGCTGCTCTGCTGTGCTATTCTGCCTTGGAGTCAGCAAACGATGGACTAAAATCTCCACAAACTGTGAGCTAAAATAAACCTTTTCTCCTTTAACTTTGGGTGTTGGGTATTTTGTCTCAGCAACAAGAAAAGTAAAGAAAATGCAATTCTGCAGGAGATTAAAACAGCTAATATTAAAATGGCATCCCCTCAACCATGACAAATGTTCTTAGAAGGACTTGACATATTCCTCCTGATATTTTGAGTACAAAGAACCTGATTTTTACCTGAATAAGCCTAAAGGTGAGAAGTTGGTGGGGCCATCCCACACAGCAAAGCAGAGTGGGCTATGAACCAAAACTGTGGTTACCCCCACTGGTACTGGTAACTACCTGTCAATCTCTCGAAAGGACCTGCTCTGAAGAAGAGTGACACTAGGGACTATACCACTAAAACAATCTGGAAGGAGCCACATTAATTGATCAGTGAAGTAATACAATAAACACAGAAATAAGGCACTATTAGAAGGCCCTCATTTTGAGTAGATAGCAAAGTATTGAGGTTCCAGTGAAGTCATAAAACTGATCCATGAGGAAAGAACCAATTCAGGGATTTTATGTTATCAGTTCAGTAGGACCTTTCTGACTCCTTTGGTAAATTGTCCATTTCCCCACCCAATTCTATGGGGCCTAGAGGAGAGAGGAGAAAGGTTAAAAGAAGCAGCAGAGAAGGAGAAGAACAAATCACTCCTCACTGTCAATCTGGGCTGGTCTGAGCCACTGAGAAGAAATGCTTCACCTGGACAAAAACTGAAGTTTTGCTATTGTATTATCTTGCATGTTTTCATACCATAAAATGAAATTAGTAATAGTTGAATGCCTCTGGAAAAGCCATAAAACCTGTCATAGATATTAATCTGGGGTAGAGAAACAAAGATTTGAAGATAGGATCAGAGAAAACGAATTTTCATCTTTCTGTACCTTGTCAAGTCCAATTCATTTAGCTTCTCCCAATAAACCACCATTACTGTGTACACTATATCTTTGTTCCATACAATCTCCTTGATAGTGATCACATATGACGTGTCAGTGATCCAGCGAAGTCATTACTAGAATAAGATGGTTGTCTTTTGGCTAAAGTGATCTCAGGGCCTGGGTTTATACCATCAGTTTCACCTGAGAACTGTTAGAAATGTAGCCTCTTGGGCTGCAGCTGAGGCTTACATAATAACAATCTATATTTTTAAAAGATATCCTAGTGATTAATATGTGGCACCTTGGTTCATGAACTTCATTCTTTCCATGATCCTTGCTGCAAACCAAATAGGTCTGGAACTGAATCAAATTAACTGAATCAAATTCAGTGGTTAGGTTCATCGTTGACATTATGGGGAAATCTTATTTGGTTTGTGACCAATTCAGTTTGCAACTAGAATTATGGAAAGAATTAAGTTCACGAACTGAAGTAACTCTGCAATTTTATTTATGTGGGTTTTTTTTTTTTTGGTGGGGAGGTGTTATAATTTGTATTTAGGTGTCCTCCCAAAACCTCATGTAGTCATAAGTGCGGCTTTTCAGTGGTGGCTGGATTTCAGGTGTGTGGTGTCGGGATCAAGGATGTGATGGTGGGATTGGTTCTTGGTGCAATGCTAGGATTAAGTGTCCTACCCTAGGTGCGAGCACTACTCAACCTAAGGGTGTGTGGCCTGGATAGATATAAGGGACAGAAAGCAGATCACTGCTTGTTGCTTGCTGCTTCACTACTTCACTGGTTGCTATATTTTTGTCTTTTGCTTTTTGTCTGCCATGAATTGTTTCTCCTCTGCCATGCCAATCTGCCTTGGAGCCAGCCAATTATGAAATGAAACCTCTACAAACTGTGAACTAAATAAATATTTCCTCATTTAACTTTCAGTGTCGAGTATTTTGTCTCAACAATGAGAAAAGTAACTGAAACAGTACTTTCTGTATGCTAATACAGTTTAAGAAGCATTGATTAGAGACTAGGTCAGTGTGCTTTGGATTGTTTCCTAGACAGAATACCTCATTTTGATCTCAGGCTTGTGGGGTGCTAAATTAGAATAAATTTAGAATTGTTAGATCTGATCCATATCCATGTGATCCTAGTCAAATCATTCCTAGAACTGTCTTCTTGCTTCCTTATACCTGTTTAAATATGAAATATTTAAACTCTACATGAATTGTAAGGTCCCATTGTCTCTAACATTTCAAAAATCTGAGAAAGTTTGATTGATGTAAAGGAAAAACTAAAGCTATTTTTGATAAAGACTGGTATGAACTAATTGCAGAGCTTCTGCATGTCACTGTGTCACTGTGAGAGAGTATTGTTTTTTTTTTATTTAAAAAAAATAAAAGTACAAAAACATATTGACAAACAGACACCAATTAGCATAAAAAATAGTACAATCACAACTAATCTATAGACAAGGTGATATGATCTCACCAGTGGTCATTGCTTTATCCATTGATATCTTCGAAGTGTAAATGCATAAACCCATATACAGACATGCAAATTTAGTCAATCAATTCTCTCAACAACAGAAAAAACACAAAAACCAAAAATCCAAAGACAAAAAACAAAACAGGCAAACATCAACAACAGCAACAACAACAACAATAACAAAAAAAACACCAATAGTTGCTGCTTTACATATTGATATCTTCGAAGTGTGTGTTCAGGACAACACATACAGACATACAAGATTGATCAAATAACCCGTCATCGATTATTGCTTAGC
>PVLD010009179.1:0-78718 GCA_004027595.1 Dinomys branickii | reverse complement strand
CAGCGTCTGGGACTTTCCCACGTCTCGCCCCGGCAGCCTGGTCCGCCCTACCACATCTCCCCCGGCATCTCAGAGAAATACGCCCAGTTTAAACTTCCCAGCCGAGGTTCCGGCATTCACGCTCACCAAGTCTGTCTCGAGCTGGTGGTGTTTATTAAGGAGGTTCGCTCCGTTGCTGCTCACCCGGTCGCCATCTTCCCCTCTTCCCCCCTTATTTTTAAATTTTGAGACAAGGTCTTGCTAAATCACTAAGTAGCCCAAGAGTACTTAGTGACTGGAATTAAATTTATGATCTTCCTGCTTCAATCTCCTAGAATACTAAGAACACAACTCATGTGACAGCACATTCAGCTTTTCAAAGATTTAATGAAAACATGAACATAATAAGGGGCTAGAGATGAATGCTACTTAAAGGACATTCTAGAGCTAAAATTAGAATATCTTAATTACATATTCAAGGCATGGATTTAACTATTTGGCCATTGCAGAAGAAAATATGAGTGAATGTGATAGGGGCAACAGAAACTACATAACCAAAGTGTATGGAAAGAAAAGGGCTGAAAGGAATGAACAGAAGCCAGGTGCAGTGACACACGCCTGTAATCCTAGCTACTCAGAAGGATCACAAGTTCAAGGCCAGCCTGGGCAGTTTAGCAAGGATGGGAGAGAATGAACAGAGGCTCAGTGAATTGTGGGGACAGTACCTGGTAGTCTAGTACTAGGTAACTATAGTTCTAGCACAAGATAGGCAATGTGGAAGGGAAATTACTTTTAAAATAATGATCAAATTTTCAAAGGGGCCAAACTTTTTCCAAAGCTAATGAAAAAGATTAACCTAGAGATCCTGGGCTGGGAATTAGCTCAGTGGCACAGCGCCTGTCTGGCAAGTGCAAGGTCCTGAGTTCAACTCCTGATACCATTAAAAAAACCAGAATATAATCTAGAGATCCAAGAAACTCAATGAATCAAAAGCAAAATAAACACATAACCTTTATCAAATTGCTGAAACTGAATATAAAGAGAAAACTCTTAAAAGTAGATGAAAGAAAAAAGAGGCTATGGACAATGAAATGGCTCGGAATCACCACTCACTCTTAGTAAGAGTGGACGCAGGGCCAGCCGTGGGATGTCTTTCACGTACAGCAGCAAACAAACAGGTCAAGCCGGGGTTCTTCCTGAAGTGAAACATCTTTCAAATGCAGGATGAAATGTAGGCTTCTCTTTGATAAGCCAAAAGCTGAAGAAATGTAGCCCCAGCAGACTGCAATGTAAGGAACATTGAAAGACATTTTTCAGACCGAAGAAAGGTCTGAGCTCCTAGCTCTTCCCTAGCAGCTAGGAGCCTGGTGTGTATACAAAGGGCACAACAGGGTCAGGAAGGGAGTAAATAGGACATATTCTTTATCATTCTTAATTTCTTCTCAAGATAACTGCCTAATATGTGATACATGTGTGCCCATGTTTAAAGCAGCACAATTCTCGATAGCTAAATCTTGCAAGTGGCCTATACATCCATCCACAGATGAATGAATGAAGAACCTGTGGTATTTACATACACTGTAGTACTACTCTGCCATTAAGAAGGATAAACCTGAGTCATCTGTAGGAAAAGGGATGCCCCTTGAGACCATAATGCTAAGTGAAATAAATGAGACACAGAAGGTTAGATATTGCATCATTTATTACATGAGAAAACCAAGCTAGAAAAAATTTAAAGAACAAAATAAAAGACAGATGATAGGAAAGAGGGAGAATAGACTTTGTGGAGATGGGAAAGGGTTTTGGGGAATGCAAGAGATGGGGAGGGCTAGGAAGTGAAGTAAAAATGATTAAGATGAGATATGAATATGTATCAGTTCCTGATGCACGTAAATATTAGGCATCACAATAATCTATTTTGCAGTTTATAACAGACATAAAATAAAATATATGACAATAATAACAGAAAGAATGTGAGAAGCTTAAATAAAAGTATACAGTAGCAAGATCCTTGAGGTATGTGTGAAATAATATAACATTCATACAAAGTAGACTGTGATAAATTAAAGATGTGTTTTATAAGCCACAGAGCAACTGAACACATACACACACACACAAATAAAACACAGAGGGAAGCTAACAAGTCAGCAGAGGAGATAGAATGGAATATTAGAAAAGCCCTTGATTCACTCAAAGGAAGGGAGAAAATAGCAAACACAATGCATCAAAAAGAAAACAAAAGAGTTGGCTGGCAAATGTTAATGGACTAAACACCTCGTGAAAATCAAAGACTCTCAGAGTGGATGAAAAAATGACCCAGCCACGTGCTGCTTCTAATAGACACACTTTGAGACTAAAGACACAGATACGGTAAAGAGACGGAGCCATTGTCCGCAAACAGGGAAAGGTTTACGCTAAGGTCAGAGGAGCAGATGTAAGAAAAGGAACCAAGGCGGGAATCGAGCATGACACTTCATGAAACAGAATCAGCTCCTAAGAGGGCAAAATGGTCTCCAATGTGCGTGTGCCTCCTGCCGGGTCTCAAAACCCATGGGGCAAAAGGCGATCAAACCGAAAGAGTAGGCAAATCTGTGATTATAATTTCAGCAGTCCCCACTCACTAACTGATAGACGAAAATGGAGGATATGGGAGATGTGGACGGCAGCATCTTGTCCTGACTGACATGTACAGACTGTCATAGAATACACCTGCTCTCCGAAAGTACACGCAACGTTTGCCAAGGCCTACGGTGGGTTCATAAAAAGTGTCTCGATCACTTTAAGAGGATTAAAACATTTGTAGAATAGGATTTCTGATATGAAAGGAGAACTTGATAATAAAATGACACCTGGACATTTTCTAGACATTTCAAAAGAAGATGACATAGCCCTAAATAACTCTTTGGTCAAAGAAAAAAGCTAAAAGAAAAATTGAAAATAATACAAATTTAATGGAAGAAACATCAAGATAGTATCTTATTTGTTTTTTGAGACAGGTTATTACTGTGTTGCCCAAGATGGTCTCAAAGTCCTAGACTCAAGTGATCCTCCTGCCTCAGCCTCCTGAGTAGCTGGGACTATAGGTGTACACCACTATGCCCATTTAGAAATTTATAATTTGGAATGATCATAGTAGAAATGAAGAATGAATTCAAATTAATGACTTAATTACCTATAGTGAGTCCAGAAAAACCAAACTAAGACAAGAAAGGAGATAATAAATTTAAGAATGGAAAACAGTAAGAAAGGAAATTTTATTTTATTTTTTATTTATTTATTTATTTATTTTTCCGGTACCAGGGATTGAACTCAGGACCTTGCGCTTGCCAGGCAAGCGCTTATGCCACTGAGCTATACCCCCAGCCCCTAGAAAGGAAATTTTAAAACAGTATAGAAAAACTGATGCTAGGATGAGCTGGTTCCTTGAAAAGATCAACCAAATTGGTAAGCTTCTAGCTAGACTGATTAAGAAAAAAGTTACCAGTATCAGGGATGAGAGAGGTAAGATCACTACCAATCCAACAGGCATTAAGAATAGCTTATGGGACTCTTGGGAAAATATTTATGTTCATGCATTCTACAACATGCGTGATAAAATCAGAAAGTACACAAAAGACAAACTCAGCAAGCTGACAATCTGATTTAGCCATATATGGATAAAAATTCTGAAGTCATTGTTGAAAATTCCCACAAAGAAAACTGTAGACTCCTATGGCTTCACTGGTGAAACACTTAAGGAAGAAATAACACCAGTTTTATGTCAACTCCTTGACAAACAGAAGTGCTCCTGTAATTTTATATGGCCAACATCACTATGATTCCAGAATCAGACAGAAACATTACAGGAATGAAGGCTACAGGCCAGTGCTCCTCATGAACACAGACACAATATCAATAGAATTTTAGCAAAGATATAGAAAGGTGGACACATCATGACTAAGAGAGATTCCCTGTCCCCCACAGGAATGCACAGTTAATACAACATTCAAAACCCAACTAATGGCTGGCTGTGGTGGTGTACATCTGTAGTACCAGAGCTTTGGGAGGCTGTGGCAGGACGAACACAAGTTCAAGCTCAGCCCAGACAACTTAGCAAAACCTTGTCTCAAAACGAAAAATGAAAGGGACTGGGAAGGTAGTTCAGTGCAAAGGCCCTGGCTTTAATCCTCAGTACAGTAAACAAATAACCAAACAACAACAAAACAATTTAATACTTCATATTAAGAGAATAAAGAAGAAAAAAAAACACAATTATTTCAACAGAAACAGAAAAGCCATTTGGAAAAAATCAACGCTCATTCACAATAAAAACTCTAAGAAAATTAGCTAGAAAGGTTTGTCCTCAACCTGGTAACAGCTGTCGCTACACTTTGTAATAAAAGGTCAAGTGTTTTCCTACTAAAACTAGGAGGAAAGCAAGAATTTTCACACTAACAATGCTTCTCCAATGTCTTCTAGCCAGTCTTATAAGGCAAGAAAAGAAAAGAGAATTGTGAGGAATGAAGGCTGGAAAAGAAGCAGTAAAACTTGTTATCTGCAGACACACTATTGCCTTAAAAAAATCTGAAAGAATCTATAGAAAAATTTAGTAGAATTTATAATTAGTAATAGCTAAGAGTAACTATTTTCTAAATGCAACATCACAGGATAGAAGGTTAACATATAAAAATAAAAGAATCTGCTATCTAGAACCATATAATAGTTAGGATTTAAATATAATGAAAGATGTGTGAAATGTCCACACCTTAAAGAATGGCTAAGAAAAATTAAAGAAGCATTAATTCAAATGGAAAGATGCATTATGTTTTGCAGTTGGCAGATTCTTCAATATGAAGATACTGTATTGTTATTAGGTTCAAATTCCAGTCAAATCTCCAAAAGCTTTGTGGAAGATCATTAACAAAGAAATGCTAAAGTGTATCTGGAAAAGGAAAAGCCTCTGGATAGCACAATTTTGGAAAAGGAAAAGGAACACAATTGAAAGACTTATACAGCCTGATTTCAAGGGTTATTGTGAATCATAGTAATCAAGACCGTGTGGGTTTTGGGTAAACTGCAAGTCAGAGAAACAGATGAGTGAGTACAAAAATAGGCCTACATTTATAGGTTCGGTTCTTGACAAAGGCACTAAGATAATTCGATTGTGAAAGAAAAATATTTTCAAAGATTGATGTGAGAATAACTGGACAACCACTCAGAAAAAAAATGAACCCCAGGTCATGTGCCATGCTGGATACACACATTATTTCAGATCATGACCCCCTATCTTTAGGTCCACGAAGTTGGCAGAGGTTACCTGGGTGAGATCCAGAAAGCATTTCATCATAAAGTTTAAACAGAGAAAAATTGTATTCCGTCAAAATTAAAACTGGCACGTTAAAAAAAAACCACTAATAATAAAATGAACAGGCAAGCTACGGACTTGGAGAGAATATTTACGGGGTGTGCATCTGACAAGAGTCCTCCAGCAGGAGCCATGAAGACGGATCGGGTGTGGCGGCGCACGCCCGTCAGCCCCACGCTCGGAGTCCGAGGCAGGAGGATGGGAAGTGCAGCCCAGCCTGAGCAATTTAGAGAGATCCTGTCTCAAACTAAGAGCTTACAAAGGGGCTTAACATGGGCTGTAGCCCAGTCAAAGGCCCTGGGTTCAATCTCCAGTACAAAAAACACAACACAAAGAGAGAAAAAACTACAAGGATGAACAAACCAGTAAAAAGTGGGTAAAGACCTGAGCGGGCATCTCAGAAGGGAAGAGGCATCATGGGTAATAAGGAGACAGAAAAGTGTGCAGCACCGCTAGTCATCACGGGGGCAGCAAACTAACATCACGGTGCGGTGTCAGCTCGCACCCAGGAGAACGGCTAAAATTTTAAAACCAAATGTGGTGAGGATGTGGAGCAAGCAAAACTCTCCAGCCTTGCTGGTGAGGGTGTAAAACAGGCTAACCACTCTGCAGACTAGCTCGGCAAACGCAACCGATTGATGCCCATGACTCAGCAAATACCTAGAGTTCTGGGATGGGGAACCCTACAGATTTACTCAAGGAAAATGAAAACATGCCCACGCAGAGATGTGTGCAGGAATGTTTAGAACAGCTCCATTCATAATATCTGCCTGTAGGAGGAATCTATAGACAGATTGTAGTAATAAAAATAGAAATGGACTTTCTAGACATACTGATAGACACAGTGGCCTGGGGAATCTCAGAAACCTGCAGAGCACAGGAATCTAGACACAAGAAGTGTCCATACTGCATGGTTCCAGGTGTATGAACCTGTCAAACAGCCCTAGCTGTGTAGCAGGGAAGACATCACAACAATGGCTGTCCTGGGTGTACAGGATGGGACGGACTGGGACAGGCAGGAGAGAACTTTCTAGGGAACTGAGAAGATTTTATATCCCGATGGGCTATGTGTTATGTTTGTTAAAAAGAATTCAGGTGTTGCATGTATGCTGATGATCTGTGCATTTCATAGTGTGCAAGTTACACCTCAATTTAGAAGAGACAGCAGAATGTGTTTGGGTTGATCCCTCTAATGCAGCAACATATTACTACACAATTGAAATTGGAACAATTTCTCAGTAGGTTTAGGAAGAGGGTAGAATTCCAGCCAATGCTCTGGGGATGAACTAAACCCCACCTCTGCTTTGGCATTGCTTACACCTGAGAATCCCATCCACCAACAAAAAAAGACTAAGCTCTGCTAAAGTAGACAACATCTGTGTTCATTTCCTAGAACTGCCAGTAATAAATTAGCACAGACCAGGGGCTTAAAACAATAAAGATTTATTCTGTAATAGTTCAGGACACCAGAAGCCTGAAGTGAAGGTATTATCCAGCTTCTAGTGGCTTCTGATAATCCTTAGCATTCCTTGGAGTATTGGTCACATTTGTGTTACTATAACAAAATTCCTGGGGCAGGCATCCTTTTTTTTTTTTTTTTTTGCAGTACTGGGGATTGAACTCAGGACCCTGCGCTTGCTAGGCAAGTGCTTATTCCACTGAGCTATATCCCCAGCCCCAGGCATCCTTATAAGGAAAAAAACGTTTATGTAGTTCTTGGTTTTGGAGACCAAAAGTCCAAGACTAGGTAGTCTCACTGGTTTGGCCTCTGGTGAGAGCCTTATGGTGGAAGTGAATGCAGGAGCACAAGATCACAGCTCCAAACAGAAGCTAGAGAGTGATACAGACATCAGACCCACTCTTAATATCACCGTTCTCTCCAGAGCTCAAGGGACCCACGAGAGTCCTCAGTCCCTTGTGAGGGCAATGATCCATGACCAAAGGCCCACATGCTCAGTACCCCCTCTTCAAGGTTCCACCATTTTCCAATGCCACCACCCTGGAGACCAAACTTCCAACATGTGAACCTGTGAGGGCACACTGTGTCCAAATCATGAGTCTATAGCTATCTCCGTGCTTTGCCTACATTGCCACGTGGCCTTTTTCCTACATTCTCTGTACATCCTTTCTTCTCTTTTATAAAGAGATCAGTTGCTGGAATCAGGCCCGCTCTTAACCAGGATGCCTTGACTTTGACTTAACTAATAAAGATCCTGTTTCCAAATAAGGTCATATTCTGAGGTTCCAGCAGACACAAAATCTGGGTGACATTATCTAACCTACTAGTGTACCTTACAGCCCCTCAGATTCCAGTGGAGATGAAAATAGGAAAAACATCTTCAAGAGCAGCCCCGGATCTGCAGGGGCACCTTGAACAGCCCACAGGCAGCTGTGTGACATGCAGGCCCAGAAAAAGGAAATGCAGGTAGTGAAGGAAAATTTGAACAGCAAAGACAACACCTGTAGACTAGGCCCCCAGGGGAAACTGGGGCATGGGAGATGTTGCTGGAGATTCTGAGGGCACTGTCATCCCTGGATCAGCATCTAATCGTCCAGAGGCGTCACTTCAACACAAAGGCCCGAGAGGATATGGCAATGCTTAAGTCCTGTCTTAGTCGTTTCTCTCATCCTGGGACAAAATACATGCCTCCCACTACTTAAATTAGGAAGGTTTAGTTTGGTTCACAGTTTGAAGAGGTTTCAGTCCATAGTTGGCTGGCTCCAAGGCAGAAAGCCATGGCGGAAGAGCACAGAGGAGGAAAAGCTACTCACATCATGGCTTCCAGGAAGCAGAGAGTGAAGGGAGGGGCCAGGAAGGGATATACAACCTCCAGGCCACGTCCACTGTGCCTGCCTCTTCCAGCTAGGACTCACCAGCCAATTGGCTACGGGGCCCTGTCATCCAATCTCTTTCCAAACGGGCTGCCTGTGATCACGTAAGGCTTTAGGGGAACATCTAGGTATAAACCATAACAAGTCCCCAGGAAAGAAGGGGTGCAGACATGCAGGGGACAAGCTCATGTCTATGGCAGAAGCAAAGGGCCACATCCTTGCTCTGGTTCAGAGTTGCTTTTAATTCCCTTTGTCCTTTTTCCAGAAAGGCGTTCTGGCCATTTCCTTTTCTCTGGAGGAAATGAACCTTTAATGGGAGGAAGAATCAATCCCTAGCCTGCAGACCTCCTGCAGGTTGAGAGGAGGAGCTGGCTCTTGTGAACGAGTCCTAGCCACATCCCACCAAACTCCCTCTCATCTTGAGGCACCCCCATCCGACTCCACCAAATACGTGGAGCCTTTATATCTTTTCAGAGTTGTTGCATCAAGGCCTGCTTCTGGGAAAGGCACATTGAGCAGGATGCGGAGGAGTCAGCTGCCTTGTCCAGGTAGAGCATTCCCAGCTACGTACGGGACACGGATCTTCCTGATCACAGGGAGACTCAGTGGCTTGTGGTCCAGATGGGGACAGCCGAGCCCCAGCCACATGCAAGCACGTCTGCTTCCCAGCACCTTGGTAGCCTCTCATCCTCCTCACTCATATTTCAGTGCCTGGCCATGCTTAACGTGTCCTTGTCCTCTGAGCACTTGTTTGGAACAGTGAAAATAACTGTTCCTAACTGAGGAAAGTCAGGCACAGGAGGGGCCTCAAAATCAGCACTGCTGGGCTGACGTGCAGCTCAGGGAGCACTACCTAGCACCATGTCTCCAGCACCATAAAAAGAGAAAAATCAGAAACAAAACAATAGCGAAAATCAGGAAGAAAAACAACACTACTTACAGAGAGATCTGTGTGGAGGGCCGAGCTGACCTGGCGGCTTCTACATGTCAGACCTTGTCAGAGCAATGCTGAAGCCCTGCAGAAATGATTAAAGACACCCTGTTAGGAATGTTCAGTTATCTTTTGGTGTCTGTACCGGTCTGCTTGGGCTGTTGGCACGGGCATCTCAGACTGGGTGGCTCAGACATGCTGCAGACGGAAGCCCAGGACCAAGGCACTGCAGCTCGTTTCCTAGTGGGGCAAGTCCACCTGCTACTTGTGGTTTATACCTGGGATGGTCCCTCAGAGCCTCCTGCACTCAGACGAGGGGCTAGTGGAGGGTGCAGGAATTACAGGGGTGCTACAGAGGATTTGCTGTTAGGAGGGGGGCCTTGTTAGAGGTGGGTCACTGGGGGTGTGACCCAGAAGGGTGGAGATCCCTGCCTGGCTGCTCCCTTCTCTCTGCGCTTCCTGGCTGCAATGGTGTAGCAGCTTTACCTCTGCTGTGCCTCTGTGCCAGGCTGTTTTCTGCCTTGGAGGCAGCCAACCATGGACTCAAAACAGGAGCCAAATTAAACCCCTCCTCTTTAAGTTAAGGGTGTCAGGTGTTGTGGCTGAGCTACGGGAATGTGACTAAGACAGGGCTCTTTCCTCAAGTGGCTTTTTCTTTGTGTATATAAACTTTGGTGTCTCTTCCTTTTTTTTTTTTTTAACAAGGATACACTGAAACTGGTAGGGCAGGTCTTTAATCCCAGCACTCCGGGAGGCTAAGGCAGTAGGACCTCAAGTTTGAGCCCAGCTTCGGCACCTTAGGAAGACCGTATCTTTAAAAAAAATAAAAATTGGGCTGGGGATGTAGCTCAGTGCAAAGGCCCTGGGTTCAACTCTCAGTATTAAAAGAAAAACCTCACCAGTTCTAGTGCTTGCTTTAACAGCAACTGTACTAAAATCGGAATGATACAGAGTAGATTAGCATGGTCCCTGCACAAGGATGACATGCAAATTTGTGAATCATTCCATATTTAAAAAATAATACCAGTCCTGTGAGACTTGGGTTCCACCTTTGTGATTTTATTTAATTAAGGCCTTATCTATAAATTTGATCACAATGGAAATTGGAGATCCAACATATGTATATGGGGCCACAATCTAGGTCATAATAGCAATTCAGTATTCCACATCCTCCTCCCCTAATGCAGGAATCTAAACTGGCTCTTTGGAAAGTAGACCGCACCTGTCAGAACCCCGAGAACACAGTCCTCTCAGGCAAACTTTCGAGCAAGGCTGTGATCACCCCATGTTTTATGGAGCCTCCTCTCTGAACTACTAGTCCCAAAGTTTGAAAGACAACTACAGAGGGCCGGATCTCAACCTGTGTGGGCAGGGGCAGCTCCTGTGGTAGGGGTAGTGCCCACACTGTATCCATGAGGACCGACTTTACATTTCCCATGTCACTGTGTACTGTCTGTGCTGTGCCTGTGTCCAGCATGCCCTTCTCCATGGGGGCTACTTGGTGCTTCCCACATATCCTCAGGGCTCCATGCCATGACCACCCACAGCCCCAGAAGCTCTGTGGGTCCTTTTCCATGTCTCCCAAGCCCTGACTTTCAGAGAAGCCCTTGTTGTAACTCTTTCAGAGATGGCACTTCCTGGCTCACCTGTGTCTTAGTTACTATCTTGTTGCTGGGACACAATACCCACCACCCACAATTTAAAGAAGGAAAGGTTTATTTTGGCTCGGTTTGTAGAGGTTTCAGTCCATAGTTGGCTAGCTCCTGAGGATCGTGCCCCCATGACCCAGTCATGCCTCTAAAGCCCCACTATAAGCACCTGAGGCTTTGTGGTGACATCTAGATATAAACCTTCACAGCCCGTGTGTCAGGGAGACAGACATGTCCCATTTCTCCGGAGGAAGAAGGTCAGGGCCCATCCATGTGGAAGTACAGACAAGGACCTGGATGGTGCAGGAGCTGATCCTGAGTCATCCTAGGATGCTCAGGTCCATGCAGGGACAGCAGTGATGTCACAGACCCTGTGTTCTGAAAATCAAGCTTCCTAATGCTGAGACCTCCCAACCTGCAGTTCCTGGGGCTCTAGGAATAGCACGATGGGCTGGCCCTGGGCTCTCAGTTTGTACTGTAAAGAGATAGGGTTACGTTTATTTCTGTGCAGAGTGCAGCAGAAGGGTCTAATTTTCCACAAGGAACAATCAAGAGGGAAGGTCAAGCTTGGAATGGCAGACAGGGTCCTGTACAGGAGGATCTTAACTGAAATCATAATTCTCTCTGCAAAGCCACCTCTTGGCAGTTTTAGAACAGACCCTTACACTGTCTGCCATCCTTCCTCCCTTCCCCTGAGCCTGGCTTTGTGATGCTCCGATTACAGAAGAAAAGATTTGGTGTTTGTGTCAGGCCTGGGCCTGTCTCTCGGGCCATTCATTCTTCAACTGGGATGCCATGGCGGGAGGAAGCTCCAGCAGCCCAGAGAGGCTCGTGTGGGTGGAACTGAGGTCCTTAGCCCTAGATCTGGCTGGGCACCTAGCCAGCATCTGGCAGCAATCTGCCACCTGTGGGTGCACCATCTTGGAAGGGGTCCCTCAGCCTCCAGCCGAGACACACTGCTTATGCCACATGGAATAGACAGCTGCCTGGCCAAGGTGTGACCCACACTCAGATTCACTGGCTGAGTAAGGGCCGTAGTTGTTTGAAGCTACCAAGTGTTGGGTGCTTTTTATACAATAAGACACAACTATAATTTCACCTCTGTGCCTTGGACAACTGCTTGCCCTGACTGGGCCTCCAGCTGCTCATCTGTGAAAAGAGGATTCAAAGGCTCTGGAGTGCATCTCAGTTCATATAGAAACAAACCCCTCCAACATGTACCATCTTTCCTGGTTTTCTCATAATGCCTAACACCCTTTCTTCAATTCACTAAAAATTCCCTCCAAAGTACAAGGACACTTTATACCAGTGCTTATTAAAGGAAGGGGAGGCTTCTGACCCCCTTGAAGGGGCTTGTAGAATGCAGAGTCCAGCACAGGAGGCCAGAGGGAGACTGGGAATCTGCATTGTTAATGTGACCTGGAGCAGTGATGGCTCTGAGAAACAAGGGGCAGCATCTCATTTCATCCTTGTAATAGCTCTGCAATCATTTTCACTTTACAGATCGGAAAACCAACATCTGGAGAGGTCAGGTGACTTGTCCCAGGTCACATGAGTGGCTGTACAGCCGGGATTTGCGTGGAGGCCCGTTCAGAGACGCTCACTTTGCTCGGCTTCTTCTGAGCACCAGGTCATGTGAGATTAACCATTTTTTTAAATCTCACCTTTTCGTGCCTACAGCTAGGCAGTTCGGGAAGAAAATCTATCATAGAAGAACAGAAATAGGGACTCAGTAACACACCGGGCATAACAAAGCAGAGTTAACAAAGATAGAGGTGACTCTTTCAGGCTCCCTATCACCAGCCGTGATTAATTTACAGCTTTGTGCATGCTAATGTTTCCCTGCCTTCTGCCAGTAATAAATAACCAATAAGCTCTAATACCTAGTTCTTATTCATCCGTTTCAGATATTTGGATTTTGATTCTTCACTGCAATTCAATCACATTGAATTTCTTTAACCAGGACAGCTCCATTAAGAGTCCCCTGCAAGGACATCCTGCCAAGACCATGACAGTAATGGATAATGGGTGACGGGAGAGAGTGGGGAGTTGTGACACGAAATATTGGCAGCCACGGGGAAAAAAAGGAGAAGCTGTAATATAAAGCACCACCAAACTCCACTTAAGTAACGTCAGGGTTGTGACACAGACCAATAAAACCCCGGGAACTCACAGTTGAGGCCGACACACCATCCTTAACAGGCCTGTTTCTGCAGCGGAAATGCAGGTCTGTTTAATCACTGCTGGGCACTGAGTGCACCCCAAGTCCACAGCAATGAGTTAGAATAGCTTGCAAGCCTCCAGTTGTGTATTTCAGAAAGTTACTTGGAATTTTCCCCGTTTTAATTTCCTCAGAGTGTTTTCAAAGCCAAGAAGGCCAGTCCCATAAGCAAAGCTGGTCCACAGGAAGGTTTGCTTCTAAAGAGTTCATTCTTTCTCCTCTGATCCAAGACCTTTCTGTCCATCCTGCATCCACTCAGCACACAGTAACTCACGTTCCTCTGGGCCTGATGTTCCCCAAAGTCTTGTGCAGTTTTAGATGGGATTTTTCATAGGTAGTGCAACCTAGAGTGTGTGATTGATTTGTAGTGCCATGCTGGGATTAAGGGTGAGTGATTGCCGGATCAGTCCACTGATTGGACTGGCACCACGCTAATCTCAGCAGTCTGGATAAGATAAAAGAGGCAGAAAGAGGTTTGTTTTTCCCTTTTGCTCTTGCTGCTTTTGGTATCTTCTGCTGACCCAGCTGCCATGAGCTGTTGCCCCTCTGCCATGCACCAACCTGCCTTGGAGCCTGTGAGCTAAATAAACTTTTTCCCCTTTAACTTTGGGTGTTAGGTATTTTGTTTCAGCAATGAGAGAAAAGTAACTAAGACAGTCCCCTCTTTCACTTGTGGGCCTGCCTGCTCCCTCCTGACAGGAGCCCCTAGGATGCTTCTAATGTAAGAGGGCCTTTCCTAGAAATCAGCAGTTTTTGAATGTATTTACTATCTGGGACCCCTTCCAGAACAATGTTTTTAGATGTGTAACATCACATGCAGAGGATTACAAAAGAAAACCATTACCCTGAAATATAATTGCCATATATTTAAAATTGCAATATTCTAATATGTATAGCTCTTTATTAATGCTTCAAGTAATACCTGGCCTGAGGGTCATAACTACCTTACTTTTGAAATACAGATGTGTAAACAACATTTTGAGGTATCTGCAAAAACCATGATGGCATATGTAAATGTATGATTTCAAATTTTGGCGGCAAAGTTACAGATCCTATTAACACCCCTGTGGTCTGTCACCACATTCATAATTGAAGGAAATGTTAAATTTCAGTTAGTCTTAGCAAAATAAAATAAAAAGATGTCAAATATTCCACCCAAATTCATGGGCTTCCTGACTTCTACCCATGGGTCTGCTGGGTGGACCTCAGGGGTTCAGCTAAGGAGCTGTGTCTTGGGGGTGGCCTATCCCCACAAGTACTTGCAGAGACCTGTCTTCCCTGCTGGATCTCAGAAGACAGGGTTTCATCTGTCTTTTATATTAATAAAATACCTGACATACACAATTTAAAGGAGGAAAGGTTTATTTTTGGATTATGGTTTTGGAGGATTTAGTCCTTGGCCTGCAGGCTTCAAGACACTAACATCATGGTGGGAAGGTGTGGGGCTTACCTCATAGTAACTAGGAAGCAGAGGGAGGGAGGGAAAAGGAGGGAGGGGGAGAGAGAGAGAAAGAGAAAGAGAGAGAGAGAGAGAGAGAGAGAGAGAGAGAGAGAAGGAGGGAGGATGGGACAAGAATACATCTTTCTAAGTCACACTCTTAGTGACCTTAGTGACCTGCGTGGCCCATTCAGGCCCCACCTCCTACCAGCACATTCTCTTCGGCTGTGAACACATCAGTGGATTAACCCGTGATCCAGCCACCTTCCAAAAGCCCCACCTCTGAACACATGAGTCTTTGGGGGGACATTTTTGACCTAGATCATAAAAGTCTTATCCACTGTTACAGCTCAGAGCTGGGTATATCTGCAGGCATGTGAGAAGTATTGGTGAGGGAATAGCTAGGCAGTGTGACTTTACTCTGCCTTAGGCATTTATAGAAGGCTCTTTGAGAAACCAGCTGACTCTAGGTTTTCACATCTGCCTCTGTGCTACTTTATTCAATCAATGTAGTATCTTTATGCTTGTTTTAATTGAGATATAATTCACATACTATAAAATTCACCACTGCAAAGTGTACACATTCGTGGTCTACAGAATATTCACATAATTGTGCAACCATCACCATTATCTAATTCCAGGACATTTCTGTCACCCAAAGAGGAGCCCTGAGCTCACCATTAATCACTGCCGTTTGCCCTCTGCCAGGCCTGGCAGTCATGAATCTATTTTCCATCTCTATGGATTTCTCTTTTTGAACACTGCTTGGAATGGGATCACGTAGTAGTGGCCAGTTGAGTCTGGCTTCTTTTACCTATCACAAAGTATTCAAGGTGCATCCCTATGGTAGTACACATCAGTACTCCACCGCCTTTTATGTCTGAATGTTATTTTGTGGGTGGGAATATCACATTTTCACCTGTTTATCAGTAGATGGACATTTGCATGTTCATCAATGTTTAGCTGTCACCAACATGTGCCAAATGGGAACATATGGCAGGCAGAGTCCCTGCCCTCATGGAGTTTATCTGTGGCTCTGGACAGCAGCTCGGAGGCCAACTTCTGGGCTGGGGATTGCTCAGTGTTTCATGTGTGAAGTGAAGAAATGACCATCTCTTTGGGATGTTGTGGGGTTACAAAAAGTTCAAACATTCCAACACTCTGCAAGGCTGAGGCAAGAGGATTGCAAATTCAAGCCTACCCTGAGCAATTTAGCAACTTAGTGAAAGCTTGTCTCAAAGAAAGAAAGAAGGAAGGAAGGAAAGAAGGAAAGAAAGAAGGAAGGAAGAAAGAAAGAAAGAAAGAAAGCAAGAAAGAAAAGAAAGAAAGAAAGAAAAGACAGGAAGGAAGAGTGCTCAGGATGTGGTTCAGTGCTAGGGCTGTGAGCTCAATTCCCAGTACGGAAAAAAAAGTTGAAAAAGTGCTCAAAACTTGGTAAGAGTGGTTGCAGAAGAGCTGAGAAGCAAAGCCCCTGACACAGTGGGGTTGATGGTGAGAAAGTGAACATGCAACCAGGAACTGTGTGGAAGAGCAGGCCCCAGGGAAGGGCAGTTGCGCAGCCCCGCTTAGCCTTAGTCAAGGCTCAGATAATAAGAAGGAGCCAAAGGTGTCGGGGTCCAGGGATCCTGTGGAGATAGCAGCAAACAAAGATACGAGGGGCTACAGGTGGTCGGTGTCTTCTAGACAATCTTCTGTAGAAAGATTATGAGAGACATGCAAGCAGGCCTCAGAGAGATCTGACAATTCTTTTTTTTTTTTGTCTTTTTAAAAATCTTTTTTGCGACAGAGTCTCACTATGTAGTTCATGTTGCCCTTGAGCTCACTTTGTAGCCCAGGCTGGCCTCGAGCTCACAACAATCCTCCTGCCTCAGCCTCCCAAGTGTTGGGATTACAGCTGTGAGCAATCTGGAAATTCTTTTGGTAGCTGCAGGAAAGAAACTCAAAAGAAATGTGTGAAGTTAACATTACTTATATGTTGTATTTCACCTAAGAGACCTGAAATATGATCACTTTGACATGTGATAAAAAAATCGTTAATGGGATGCTCCTGATTCTTTCTCCCCTGCATCCCAAGAGCTTGAAACCTGGAGTATATTTTACATGTATCTGATTTTAGCTTCTGACCCATTTTCTATGATATTTGAGAATAAGTCCCTCCATAGCATCTGGAGGGACAGGCTTTTTTAATAGGGGGACTCATGAGTTGTTGAATAGTGTCATCCAGGGTGTACTGGTTAACTGGGGTGGCGGCACACACCTGTAATCCCAGCACTCTGGGAGGCTGAGGCAGGAGGATCAAAAGTTGGAGCCCTAGCCTGGGCAACTGAGCACCTTAGTGATACCTTGTCTCAAAATTTAAAAACAATTTTTTAACAGGCGGAGGGGGCTGGATAGGTAGCTCAGTGCAAAGGCCCTGGGTTCAATCTCTGATACGCCCTCCCCTCACTACATACACCATGCACAAAGGTACTGGTAATAGCACTATCTTTATGTTTGTTGAATAAATTTTCAAACCACAGAGAAGGTCTCAAATGATAGACCGAAGAACTCATTTCCGGGTCCTGTTTTTTCAACACGTTTGGCCAGCATGTCAGCGAAGAGACAGAGGGAAAATCTCATCGTCAGATCTTCAGGTGACACGAAGTTGGGGAAGATAGTTAATATGATAAATGGATTCATCAATATGCAAAAAGTCTTGACAGGAAGGAGCAGGGGTGCAGATCACAAGAGGGAATTCAGCAGAAATAAACGCAAAGTGCCAAATTTTGCCTTAGAAATGTACATAGGATGGGGTCGGGGACAACTGGCACGGCGGAGGCTTGTGCAAAACATAAATTAAAAATGAAAGAAAGGAAAAAAAAGGAAGAAAATAGCATGGGCTTCGACTCACTTGAATGTTCAATGTGAGCCAATAATGCAAGGTATGTATTTATCCAATAAAGTAAGCAAACGTTTCTCGCCTTCTTTCCACTCCCAGCCCAAGGGCACAAGAAGCCTCTGAACAGCTGGGAGTGACCCTGACTGACAAAGCCGGAATCCAAGTGGCTACAGGCAAAGTCAAGTCCAAGACTGGAGTCGCTGTGAGGTGAGGAGCTGGCTCAGAGGAAGGACAACAGCCCCGGCACACGGGCGCTCTGCCAAGGACAGTGCCCCCAGCCAGCAGAAGGTGTCACCCCAGAATGGGCACTTACATCCTTAGAGAGCTGTGTGAAACACCGGCTGAACTAATGGCAGTGTATGATGTCACTCGCTCCAACAAACAGAAACAGCCTGTGGATGGGAGGTGACCAGTGAATGTAGCCCATCACTGGAACACAGAGCTGGAAGACTGGACTCAGGAATTCTGCCAGAATCCGGCACTAAAGAGGAGAAACAGTGCTGGACACAAAGGAAAGAAAACTGAAGAGGAAGGAAATCAGATCTAGAAGTCCCAACATTTGCCTTAGAGGTGACCAGAGGGGAGAAAATTAAAACAGAGGGAAAAGCAGGCTCAAATTCTAGGAAAAATAGTCCCAGAATTGAAAGAAAAGGAAAGACATGATTTGTGCTCTTGAAAAGGCACACAATGTGCCAGGAAGATGACAGAGGAAAGGACACATCCCGTTCACACTGTGATGAAGTCTTAAGGTATTGGACTCATGTGGAAAATCCACAGATGTACTGTATACAGTATACACAATATACAGTATGTACAGTATACAGTATACTGTATATACTGCACATATACAGTACATAACCCCCCCAAATAGAATCAGATCCATACTTGGTGTAAGACGACAACAGGGCCATGTCTTCAAAGTTCTAAGGATAAATAATTTTGAAGTTAGAATTCTGTCTTACACTAGAGGATGACTCATATTTTTATTTTAGAAAAGGAAAGAGATGCTTTTCAAGCAGCTAAGTATGCAAAAATTTCTTACCCACAGACCTTCCATAGAAATTCACCAAAAGATGTCCACCAGCAAGGAGAAGAGATTCCATGGGGAAAAAATGGGTTGTAAACACCATGGAGCTGCCTGAAATCTGTCTCTCAAATTTGTGGGCTGAAGTTCTAGTACCCAAACCTCTGAGAGTCATTCTATCTGGAGACAGCATCATTACAGAAATGATTATTTGAAAACAAGGGTGTCAGGGTGGGGTCAGAACCCAGTAGGATGGCTGCTCTCATATGAGAAAATAGCATTTAAGAGAAGCAACATTAAAAGGGACAAAAGATTTTTATGCTGTTCAGAACCATGAATGTTCATGGGCCTCCCAACAAGGCTTTCAAGTACATGTGTGTTTTCGCCAAACTGATAGAAACAGAAAAAGAAACTGGTAAAGACACTGTCACAGTGAGCAACCTCAGAGAGTCACTGAGAAGGGGGCCACACAGTAGTTACAGATGGTTAAAGATAATTGATATGTTTGCTTTAACAAAGCCACAGAACCACTCAGCCAACAAAGAAGCAAGTCAAATCCTTTCCTAATACATGTGGAAATATTACAAATATGTCACCATGGATTAGCTACAAAGGAAGTTTCAAGCCATGATGAAAAAAGGGAAATAACATACAGTATCTTTACTGGCACAAATATAATAAAAATTGTTTAAATGTAAAAAATATTTTCTCTAATACATATGGCAGAAAATTTAAAAACACAAATTAAAAATTATTTCCAAGTGAACAGTAGTGAGAGCATAAAATACTAGAACTCACTCTAAAGTTCAGGAAGGTGACAAAATAACAGGTCAGCTTATGTCTCTCCAGACATTAAAACATATTGTACAATAGGCCTCAGTGGTGCAGAGAGAGAGATAATTAGATCAGAGAGCAAAAGTTTAGTAAAACAACCTACATATGGGTAAAAATTTAGTGTATAATTAGAGGAACATTTCAAACCAATTTAGTAATAAGGAAGTACTCAATAACTATTGGATTATTTGCTCACAAAGTTAGAAACCATTACATCCCTACCTGCCCCTTTGCCCAAATAATTTGGGGAGAGATGAATGACTTTGAAATTATTTAATAAATCCCAAAGTAATAGAAGAAAAAAAAATTAAATATGCTTATAACCTTGGGCTAGGAAAGGCCTTCTTAAACAAGGCATAATATGCTAATGTCACTGGGGAGAGATGGATGCCACTGAGTTCATCATAATTTAAAACTCCAGCCTGGTGAAAAATAGCACAACAAAGTTAAAATGTAAGTTATGGTGCAGGGAAACATCTGTAATATATGAAATGGAGATTAATGTGCAGACCATCCATAAGAAAAAGACAAGGCACATGGTGAAAAAGGGAAGGAGGGGAAAGAGGTGGCAAAGTCACAGAAGTCTCTGTGACCATGAAATGCCATGCGGTAAGTCGGCTCACAGGTACCTGAGGAGATGACCAGGAAGTACAATTCGATTCTACTGTGCACTTGCGTTTCTGCAGCCATAAAGCAGGGACAATAAAAGGACCCGGCTCAAGAGGTTTTTGAGGGATTCAATGAACCAATATAAAGGAGACTCCTGGAACAGAGCCTGAACAATAACCATAAGCAACTGGGATTGTTATTGGTGCTGTGGCCATTGGAGTGGCAAAGATTCTCCAGGTCGATGATGCAAGGGTGCAGAGCAAAGAGTACAGTTGCAGCTGGGTGTGGTGGCATGGGCCTGTGATCCTAGCACTCTGGGAGGCAGAGGCAGGAGGATCACAACTCAGTGAGTCAGGGAGATCCTGTTTTAAAATAAAAATTTGTAAAAAGGAGCTGGGCATGGTGGTGCATGCCTGTAATCCCAGCACTCTGCAATCCCTCCTGCAATCCCAGGCAGGAGGATGGCAAGTTCAAGCCCTGCCTGGGCAACTTAGTGATTTAATGAGATTCTGTCTCAAGAAAGTGAGGGGAGGAGGAGGGAGAGAGAGAGAGAAGAGAGCGAATGGGGGAAGGGAGAGGTGGGGATGTAGCTCAGTGTGAAGACTCTGGGTTTAATCTCCAGTACTGAAAAAAAAAAAGATACACTCACAGTGCCTGATGGGAATATAGACTGGTGCAGCCCATTTTTGTGGGAAATCTGCCAATCTTCACTCACACATACTCTACACTAAGTGCTTTCGTCTGTTTGTATCTCCTCACCCAAATCCATATGTTGACTCTAACCCCAAGGTGATGGGCTTGGGAAGTCAGACACTGTCTCAACACTGGGAGGGGTTAGGCCACAGAGGTGGAGCCTCAGGAGAGTGAGGTGGGCACCTTTACAGAAGAGGCCCCGAGACCCATCTTTCCTTTCACCACATGACACTCTGGAAAGAAGGTAGCATCTCTGACGAACTGGGCCCTCACAAGACACTGAATCTGCTGGCACTTTGACCTGGGACTTGGAGTCCAGAACTGTGAGAAATACTTTTGCTTGCTGCTCCTAGACCCAGAGTTCATGGTGTTTTAGACAGACTATGATGTCTGATGATTCCGCATGGACCCCTAGGCAGTCACCCCTCTGCAACAGGCAGGAGGCACATGCAAGAAAAGAGGAACAAAGGACCGGGCTTCTAGATGTCCACCCAGAAAGGATGCCATGCTTCTGTAACCTGAACCATACTTACAGGGGTCATGGTACTTCTCTCCTGTGGGAGATGTTTAGTTTCAGTCAAGGGACTGGGCCATTTTATCCTAAAATGGGAGGACCCCAGTGCACACATTCTGGGGCAGGAAAGCTCTGAGGACTGGATGATGCTAATTAGGAAAATGATAGCCCGGAAGTGGAAACACCAATTTCCCTACACACCCACTGCCTGGGAAGAGGTCTGGAAGGTGCCACACCCATGTGACAGCACTGGTGACCTCAGCGAGTGTGCTGGGATTGACCCTATGCTTGTAAAGGGAAAGGAAGTTGACAACTTTGTCTATACCATTTCAAAATTTTAAAAGAATATTTTTACCTATAGCTTTTAGGGGAAAAAAAATCCCAAACCAACGTGATCATGCAGTACCTTATAGTCCTGGGAGTAAGGTGCCTGGGATAAAGGAAGCAGTGGCCCCATTGTACAGGAGAAGGGAGGTCACATCTGGAACGGAGTCTCACAAAAGTGTTGTGCGTAAGGAGATCTGTTCAGAGCTGGAGTGTGCTGTCTGTGGGGCACTGCCCAGCCTGTATCTGGCCTGTGCCTATTGCCCTGGGGTAATCATTACAGTGCTTCTTACTCTCTGGAGTCTACTGGCTTGATTTAGAGAGCTTCCTCCCCACCCTGGAGTCCCTTCAAAACAATATGAGTGTAAATCCCACAAAAGAAGCACAGAATCTGAAAACTATACTGAAAACTACAAAACACCAGTGAAAGAAATCAAAGATGATGTGAATAAATTCTTGCCAAACAGATCTATAGATTTAAGTCAATTATAATGAAACTCACTGCAGAATTTTTTGTTTTTTTGCAATATTGGCGAATTGACTCTCAAATTTATATGGAAAGGCAAAGAAACAAGAATAGTTAAAATAGTTTTGGAAACTCAATTTTAGTGGAGCATGGTGGTACAGGTCTGAAATCTTAGCACTCTGGAAGGCTGAGGGAGGAGGATCTGAAGTTCAGGAAACAATGACCACTTAGTGAGAGCCTGTCTCAAAATAAAAAAATGAAAAAGGGCTTGAGATATAGTTCAGTGTGAAGACTGGAATCAATACCCAGAACCACAAGAATAAACTCCAGATAGATCATATGCTTAAATATAAAACACAAAACTATCAAACTTTTGGAAGAAAACATAGGAGAAATAATACAGATGAAGTTCTTGGATAGGACACCACAAACACAGACCCATGGGCGGGGGGAGGCCCAGAGAAACTGGCCCTCCTAAAATCTAAAAACTGCACTATGAAAGGCAATTTAAAGGATGAAATGGCAAATTACAGTTGGGAGAAACTATTTGCATATCACAAGTCTGACAAAGGACTTGTGTCCAGAATGTACAAAGAACTCTCAAAATTTAACCACTCAAGAGAACAGATGGTTCAATCTGAAAACGAATGAAAGATTTGAACAGGTTTTATACCAAAAATGACATATGGATGCTGCCTAAGCACAGGGAAACCCTTTGGTGAAATGTAAACTAACTCTGCCACATGACTCTGCCACACAAGGACTGCTTTAAAAGTACTGACAATAGCAAATGGTTGTGAAGGTGTAAAGCAGCCAGATGTGCACACTGGTGGTAAAGCTACAGAGAGCCCTAGACCGCCACTCTGGGAAATGATTTGGGAGTTTCTCATAAAATCACACAATTCTACTCCTGAGTATTCACCCTAGAACAAGGCAAACTTACGTTCATACACAAGTCTGTACACTAAGGTTTTTAACAGCTGTACTCATACCTTGTCCAAATCTGTGTCTGTGAATGGTTGAACAGAAAACACAATATCTCTATACAATGGAATATTACTTGGCAGTGTAAAGGAACAGACTGCTGATACGTGTCGTAGTGTAGCTGCATCTCAAAAGCAGTATGCTGAATGAATGGAGCTGGTCTCAAAAGGCTGCATGTGATCTCATGGACAAGATACTCTTGCGGAGAGAAAACCGTAACTTTGGAACACAATAGTGGTTGCCAGGGTGGGGAGGAGAGGTAAGTGGATTGTGAAGTGGTGGTTCTAGGAATGCATCTGGATGATGGTGGTGGACAGACGAATCCACATATGCATTAAAATTCATAGAGCTACATGCCAAAGCAAGTCAATTTCCTGGACATTAATTAAAACAAAAAGTGTCCTGGTTTGGGCAGTAAATTATAAAGTCCCCGTAACTACCCAGGGAGAAGGCCAAGCTGGCAACTACTATGAAAAGCCACATGAGGAGCCTGGGAGGAATCAGGACCGTAAATCCCAAGGACGCCTCCCTTGCTGTCGGCTTGCTGCATCATCTCACTACTGGGTCACAGCTGGAGACCCAGTGTTATCCGCCTCGCACAGGCACAGCCGGGGAAGATGCTCCCACCACCCCAGAACAGCTCGGGAGGAGGCCAGATTCGAGCCCAAATTCAAAGACCTGACCTCTGGGCTGTGCTGGTTTTGCCAGCGCCATGGCTGGAAAGGGAAAAAACTAAACTGAAAAGAGGGCTAAGGTTCCATGCGGCTGCTGAAGGAGACAGGAGGGAGGCAGGGCGGGGCCCTCGCCCCAGAGTCTGCACGGTGGTCAGGCAGGGTCGGACCTCACCTGCTTGGGCTCCTTCCCACACCAAGGGCACCTCACGGACCAGAGGTGCTCAGCTAGGGGACCCCTCAGACTCTCGCCTCGTCTGCCTGGTGGCCCAAGGTAAAGTCCCTTCTAGCTGAAAACCCCCATGATTTCTTCACCCCAAATCAGCTCTTGAAAGTGCCATCTCGAGTAGTGTTTATTACACTCACGATGCCAGACAACTGCCAATTCTATCTAGTCCCAGAATGTTTTCACCAGCCCTGAAGGACTCCCTGTACCCCAAAGCTGTGACCCTCCCTCCCCAGCCCCTGCAGCCACTCACCGGCTTTCTCTCTTCGGGATTTGCCTATTCTGCATGTTTTATGCAAATGAGATCAGGTAACAGGCGCTCCTCTGGGTGTGGCTCCTGCCCCCCCCCAGCCTTTTGGTCCTCCTTATGGCTGCATCATGGTCCCCTGTGTGCACTTTCTCTGTGTGTTTACCCTCTCATCTGTGGCTGTGCATTTGGGCTGTTCCTACCTTTTGATTATTACGGAGATTGCTGCTGTGACCACCAGTGCACAGGATTTGCTTGAGCACTTGCTGCACTTTTTTCTTCCTTTCCCCTTCTCTTCCCTTCCTTCCTCCCTCCTTCCCCCTTCCCTCTCTCCCTTTCTTCCTTCTCCCCTTTCTTGATACTGAAGATTAAACCCAGAGCCTTTGCACTAAGCTACATCCAAAGCCCTGTTTTATTTTTCATCTTGAGATAGGGTCTCATTATGTTGCCCCGGCTGGTCTGACACTTGAGGTCATTCTGCCTCAACCCCTCAAGTGCTGGGATTGCGGGCAGGGCCGTCACATGGTGCCCAGCACCTGTTTTCAACCCTTCTGGCTGTGCACCTCGGCCGGAGGTGCTGGCTTGCACAGTAACCCTGAACCGACTTTTCCTGGACGTGCCAAATTGTTCCCCACTGCGGCAGCACCATTTTATGTTTGTAAATGATCCCTGTTTTAATCACAAAATGCAATGGAAAGTTAGAGATGGAGGCAGCTATACCGGAGAAAGCAGCTAGAAAAGGTTCTGTGGGGCAGGAGAGAGAGTGCAGGAAGGTGGAAGGTAGGTGAATGTTACACCTTGTACCCGGATGTCCCCACACAGCCTACTGCACTCATAGGTAGGGCGTTTTGGAGGTGGCTAGATTTAGAGTGTGATACTGTGACTAAGGGTGGGTGGTACTGGATTAGCCCACTAAACTGGCTTAGCATAGGCCCGAGTGTGGCTAATAGAAGCCCCACCCTGGGTATGGCTGGCACCACCCAAAAGATTTGCAGCCTGGGCAGGATAAAAGAGAAAGGGAGGCTTGCTGCTTATTGCCTTCTATTTCCATGCCATGAACTGTTTCTTCCCTGTGATGCCCCTCTGTCATTCTGCCCTTCCTTGGAGGCAGCTGACTACAAACTGAAACCTCTACAAACTGTGAGTTACAACAAATCTTTCTTCCTTTAAATTTGGGTATCAGGTACTTTGTCTCAGCCATGAGGAAAGTCACTAAGATAGCAGGAAACAAGCAGGCCAAGGAGGGGAGCTGGGGGGAAGTGGGGTATTAGCCGATCTGGTAGACTGGGGCTCCAGAGCAGTATTAAGTGGAGGAAGCCTCTCTGGCAGGGAGTTAGGCCCTGCCATCATCCCATTCCCTGCAGGGTCTGGCTCTTTCCCTAACAATGATGGGGAGACTTTTAGAACTTTCAAGGATACAAACAACCCACTGCAGCAGGCACTCATTCCACAGGTTTGCCACCATTGCCGTAGGGTAGGCTGGGAACCAGATAGGGCAGGGAGGGTGGGAGGGAGCCTAGGCTGGGAATGCAGCCTCTCCAGCATCCTGACTTTCCAAGGAGGAGGCAAGGCACCTGGATCTGTCATTCATCTGCTTCTGCCCACCAAAAAAGAGATGTGATACATGGGAAAGAGACCAAACTAGATTTGCCACACAATTGAGCCAGGGAATCAGCTGGTTTCGTCCTCTCCTCTCTCTGACTTTAAATTGAACTCTTAGAAGCTCCCAGGGCACATCAGGCAGAGCCAATTAAAAAAAAAATTAACTCAGCACTGGGCCCAGGGAAGGGCTCATAACTGTGGGGCTCATAACTGTGTCGCTGAAGGCACAATCAGGGCAGCCTCTGAGTGAGGACGGTGGTGGCGCACAGGACAACCATGCACCTCCAGGCTGCTCTGCAGAGCCAAGGGTTAGCGGGGAAACCCACAAGGTTGTAGCTGGATACTGACTGTCATGCCAGAGCCTGGATGACCAGGGGGAGGGTCCAGTTCTTGCTCTGTGGACTCACACAGATGTGGAGGTGCAGTCACACCAGAGAAGGGAGGGTCAATAAGAGCCTGTCTTTGCCTCCTGCGGTCACCAAACAGGCACTGCAGAGTGGGGCCCCAAGCAGAAGACATTTTTCCCCCTCCCCCAGAAGCTGGAAGACCAAGGTCAAGGTGTGAGCAGGGCTGGCTCCTCCTGAGGCTGCGATTCTTGGCTTCTAGACCCCATCTTCACCTCATCCTTGCAGTGCTGTCCTGCTGCACGTGTGTGTTCGGATCACCTCTTATTCTGAATGCACAGTCAGGTTGGATTAGGGGTCTCCCATGTAACTTCACGTAAGAACCAATCTTCAAATACACAGTAGTCACATTTTGAGGTTCCAGGGGTTGGGGTTTTAATGTACACATTTGTGGACAGGGTTCGAGGGAAGTTCAGCCCATGGCCCTCCCACCATGGTACTGGGGCAGCTCAAGCGCGCCTTTCCTCCTTGGGCTGCATCTGGAATTATGGCTGGGGACTCTGGCACCTGGAGTCCAGAACCCACCCAGAAAGCCATGAGATAGCCCTAGACTCCGCTACTTAGAGTAGCAGCTTTAGGTACTTGCCTACAAGCAGCCTATAAACTGCCTCTGGTAATTTCAAGCCGCCCTCACAGGGCACTTGATAAAAGCTCACAGTACCTCAGAGGACACTGAAGTAACTCACCTAATTGGCAGCCACTGGGGTGGCTGAGGCAAGAGGATTATAAATTGAGGGCAGTCTAGGCAACTGTGTGAGACTCTGTCTCAAAATAGAATCAAATAGCTGGGGATGTAGCTTAGTGGCCGCACACTTGTCTAACAGGTGTGAGGGCCTGGGTTTAATCTTTAGTACCATTAAAAAAGAAGAAGAGAAAGAGGAACAGGAGGAGGAGGAAGAGAAACAGCAAGAGGAAGAAGAAGGAGGAGGAGGACGAGGAGAAGAAGAAAGGGAACAGAAATAAAAGGAAAAAGAAAATTGGTCCCAGGAAACCAAACCCTGAGTCCCCGGCATTCCCCTTAGTACCTACAGGATGCCGTAAGGCTTGGTTTTTGAATAAAATGAAAATAGGATGCAGAGTTAGAAGGATGTGGGAGGTCCAGCGGTAAGTCCCACTTCTCTTCTGGGCGGGTGAAGCTGCTCCACTCACATTGCTGAGGGGAAAGGAGAGGGGTCAAGTTAACCTGGTAGGTCCCCCAGGACATTGGCCATGGCAGGACCTGAGGGTCTGGGCACCCCCGAGGGAATGGAGCTCGATGGTACCCTGGTCTTGTGCTTCTTCCCTTCTCCACCTGAGCCTCGAGGGCCAAAAGATGGAGTTCAGCTTGCTGATACTGTCACTCAGTGCCTCAACTCCTCACCAAGAGCTGTGCAGGAGCCCCTGGGACGTGGTTCTGGGTGACCAGCACAGCCTCCCAGTGTGGGGTCACCAAAAGGCCCCTGTCCGACTGTGGATAACTTGACTCACATGCAAATCAAATGCAAAGGAGAGCCAAGGAGAGGCAGAAGCAATACGTTCCTTACCGAGCACCACAAAATCATGTTCAACCTTGAAACTTCTGGCAACTATCAGGTGGCCCCAAAGTTGAGGCTTTTGCTTGAAGTCTAAGTATCTGACCCCAAAATGATACAGAGCTGCTGTGACCACGTGCAACTAACATTAAGTGTGCAGAAAACTACACTTTGCTCTCAGGGGCTGCTTGCATTCTCCAGAATGTTCTCTCAGGCCCAAGCTGGGAATTCCTCAGAGGCACGGACTCTGTGTCTTTTGGGTACACTTACAATCCCTGGTGAGCTTTGAGAAACTCCATTCCAGGGTCTTGGCTCAAAGCATGAAACACCTGACTGGGGTGGGGCACACATGCGGCAGTCTGGAGAGATGCGTCTAACCTGCGCCGTGGCTGAGGACATCACCAGGGCACCTTGCTGGGTGGACAGGACCAGAGCAAGGGTGAGAGAGGACCCAGGGGAAGGGGGCCCCGGTGAGGCTCAGGTCCCAAGCAGCACTGTTGGAAGCTGACTTGCACAGGAGTCCCTGGATTTCTGCTATAACCAGGGCTGCAGGGTCCTGAGCCAGCATTCGCACCACACACCCAGGGATGCTTGCATCGCTGGTCTGAGGGGTCCAATGAGGAGTAAAAACGACACCAGGAGTAAAAGAGTCAGCAAATGCAGAAGAAAAAGAAAAACACAGACAGTCCCTGATGTATGACAGTTGAGGTCAATATGCTTTGGTAGAAAACCTGCTTCTCGTTAAGTACATGCACATTTCTGTCCATGCCCTCCCGAAGCTGCAGGAATTTGACAGTAAAGCAGTGAAATGTGTGTGTTCACGCGTGTACCTGGGGATGGGAGAAGGGAGAAGAGAACAGCAGGTAAGAGATGTCCATAAAAATCTGGAAGATGGAGCTGGGTTGGTGGCGCACACTTGTAATCCCAGCACTCCGGGAGGCTTAGGCAGAAGGATAGTGAGTGTGAACCCAGTCTAAGCAACTAAGCAAGACTGCTTCAAAATAAAATCAAACATTAAAAAAAGGGCTGGGAATATAGCTCAGTGTGATAGCCTTGAGTTCAAGCCCCAGTGCCAATGAAAGGCAGATAAAGACACCGTTTCTGGAAAGCCTCTACTGTGATCCATGTCTCCCAAATTCCTATGCTGAAACACCAATGGGATGGTATTAGACAACAGGGCCTTTGGAAGGTGATTAGGTCATGAAAGTGGGGCCCTCAAAAATGGGATTAGTGCCCTTATAAATGGGACCCCAGAGAGCCCTCACTATTACTATGGTGTGAGGGTAAAAATGCAAAGATTAACTGTTTATAGGAGGCTCTCCTCAGACACTGAATCTGCTGGCAGCCTGATCTTGGACTTCCTGACCTCCAGAATCAGAAGAAATAAATTCCTGTCATTTATAAGCTACCCAGTCTGTGGTATCCACTTATAGTAGTGTAGTGGGACCAAGAAAGCACATACTTTAAAAATACTTCCACCATAATATATCAAAAACGCAGATAAAGCCCCGTGGAACAATCACTAAAGCGCATGGCTGAAATGGCAGGATGCTAAGTGGTGGTCTTTAAGTCCAAAAGCAAAGCCAGAGCAGGACTAAAGAGAAGTCATCAGAAAGCCTCCAGCTCAGAAGGGGTTTAAAGAACCACTTCTCCCAAAATCACACAGCTCCCAGCACAGGCCATGGCCAGCAGCTGAATAAAACCATGGCCATCTCAACCCACTTAAGACAACTGTGAACTCCAAAGATACCTGTTTTTTTTTGCTTTTTGTTTTTTTTTAATCAAGGTGGTGATGGCTCTGCACTGTAGCTCACAGTCTTCTTTGGCAAATCTTGGTTCTTTCCTTTCCATGGGGCTTCTTCATAATCATCCTTCATGCTAAGTTCTACTTCCCTCTTCCTAAGCGGGCTTCTTGGGGAACACAACCTGTGTTAGTTACTACACTCCTCTATCTTTGCATAAATTCAAAATTTTTTAAATAAAGAGTTTCTAAAAGTAGATAGAGCATAGACATAATTATATATGCAACTGATAGTATAAGAGAGTGAACACCAGGTGTGGTGGTACACGCCTATAATCCCAGCACTCAGAAGACTGAGGCAGGAAGATTTCTGTGAGTTTGAGGCCTGCCCGGGTTGCAGAGTGAGATCCTTTCCCAAAAAAACTGAGAAAAAGAGCATGGTGGTACCTGTCTGTCACCTCAGCATTCTGGGAGCCTAAGGCAGGAAGACTGCAAATTTCAGCACAACCTAAGCAACTCAGAGACCTTGAGACTTTGTCTCATGATAAAAAATGGGTTAGAAAGTTAGCTCAGTGCAGATGCCCTGGGTTCAATAGGCATTAAATCGATAAAAGAGAATAAGATGATGAGGGATGTAGCTTAGCGGTAGGGTGCTTGCCTAGCATGTGTGAGGCCTGGGCTCCATCCCCCATACAGAAAGGGAAGAAAAGAGGGAGAAGGAGGAAAGCAAGACAGACAGAGAGAAAAGGAAAGAGAGAGTCAGAGAAAGAGACAGAGACAGAGACAGAGAGACAGAGAGACAGAATGCAAACATATTTATAGCAATGCTTTAGGTAGTTTGGATCAAATGAACAAATTCCTAGAAATATACAATTTACTAAAACTGATTAAAAAAGAAATAGAAAATACCAACAGTGCTATAGCCAGTAAAGAAAGTAAATTCATAATTTAAAGTCTTCTTATAAAGACAACATCAGGCTCAGCTGTTTCTTCTACCAAGACTTCAAGGAACAAATAATTCCAAGTTTACACAAACTCTTTGGCAGGATGGAGAAACAAGGAAACTTCCCAGACTAATTTTTATCATTCTAGTTTTTCACAGCTAGAGCCGGCTAAACACAATATAATAAAGGAAAATTACAAGTTAATTTTACACTTAATTGTGAAAAAAACTCTCTGAGTTTTAAGAAACCAAAATTACACACAATAAGAAAAAAATCATGCATGGGTTGAATTTATCCCAGAAATATAATATTGGTGGTTTAACTTTTTAAAAATCTTATGATGAAACAATTCATTAACAAACTAAGGAAAAACATCATGTCTTGGTGTTTCAGCAACTGCAAAAAAACACTTTTGATAAAATCTGATGTGAATTCATGATAACATACACTGGTAAACTTGAAATAGAGGAAGAAAAAAACTTCCTTAATCTAATTAAGGATTCCTCTTCCCTAAATCCTCCAGCAAGTGTAATGGTTAAAGGTGAACTTTGCATGCTTTTCTTTTGGGGCTAAGACCCAAACTCTGATGCTCATAAATTATTACAACCATTCAGTGCTTAACTGAAGATGCCAGACAGCATGGAACAGGAAGACAGGAAACAGAAATAAAATATGTAAGAATGTAAAAAGAAGAAAATAAAACCTGTCATAGTTCACAGGAGATATTATTATCTGCATAGAAAACATTAGATCAATTATTAGCCTTTAAAGTGCCAGTTACTGAATCCAAGTCTAAAAATAAAAAGTTAACTTCATCTCTATTCTAGCAACACATGTAAATGCAAAATTTTTTAAATATTGTATAATAATCATAAAAAACCAGAAGACACTGTAAAGAAATTGAACAAAAATTAAGCAAGGTGTTTATTGAGAAGAGTAAAAAACTTCATGGAAAGACATTGAAGAAGGCCCTAAGTAAAGGGAAAAATCAACCAACTTCATAAGTGGAAGCACTCAATGTCATGAAGACCCAGGCTGTTCCCAAAGTAATGGAAACATTCAGTGTAAATCCAACAAGCAATGCCTCCCAACAGAGGTTTTTTTTTTCTTGTTGTTATTGTTTGTTTGCTGGTTTGTCTTGCAGAACTTGAGAAAATGAATCTAGTGTATACACAGAGAAGCAAAAGATCAAGAAGAGTTAAGACCCATGTGAGAGAGACAAAGCCCAGTAGACCTCCCAGCAGACATTCAACGCCCAGGTAAAGCACTGAGTGATGGGGGTGCTAGGGGCTCCAGAGGTTCCATTCCCTTCCTTTGGGTACAACTAGAGCCTGCTTTCCAACTTCCTTTGAGCTTGGGTGGTGTCCATATGACTAAGTTCAAGAACCTGTGTGCAAGAGTGAGCTGCTTTGCTTCTAGCCCTGGGCTGTAATAAGCCTCCTAATGTATACCTTTGCACACTTTGTCCCTCTGCTAACTGGATACAGCCACACCGAGTCTTAGGGTACAGTGAAAAACAAGGTGGAAAGAGTGACGACTGTAATGCTGTATTTGTTACGCAGCACAGCCTACTCTGATACACAACAGTAACAAGATAGCTTGGTATTACTCTCTTGTTTCACCATCATCATGTAAACAACTTGGAAGTTGTAAGTTATCCTTAAAGAAACGACAACAACAAATGGGGTGAACTCATAGGTCAACAATTTTCCTGGACGCATCCGAGAAGTAAAGTCACAGGACAAGTGGCCACCATGGAAACTCTGATGGTGTGGGACTTCTAGACAGATACAGCAGCTGTGACCTGCTTTTTCAGAGCAGAAACCCCTGGGGTAACAGACTGGTGGGAATAGCCACGTGGTGACTGATGAGTTGCTGGAGGTTGAATATAGGTTAGTGTAAGAGGGGAAAACCCTAGTGCCACAGTCGCGGTGGGAGGGCTTTCCTTCCAGGAAGGTAAGAGCAGCTCACTATGAGTGTCCCAGAAAGATTCCTTATAGAGGGACATGGTAGTGCACACCTATAATCCTAGCACTCTGGGAGGCTGAGACAGGAGGACCCAAAGTTTAAACTTATTGTGGGGAGTTCAGTGACTTAGTGAGAACTGACCTCAAAATAAAACATAAAAAAGGGCTGGGGATGTAGCTCAGTGCAAAGGCCCTGGGTTCAATTGCAAGTACTGCAAAAATCAATCAATCAATGAATGTCAAAATCCTTTGGTGGCTGTGATGGAGGGAGAGGAAGAGAAATCACTGTGGAATAGTGGTTTGTTGTTGTTTCTGTAAGGATGACTTAAAACTTCCAAGTTGTTTACATGATGACGGTGAAACAAGAGAGTAATACCAAGCTATCTTGTTACTGTTGTGTATCAGAGTAGGCTGTGCTGTGTAACAAATACAGCATTACAGTCATCGTTCTTTCTGCAACCACTCTGTGTATGCAGAGTCTTTCCCATAGCAAAGCTATTCTGCGGGAAGGACTTTGTCAGAATACAAATCAGAAAGCTCCTCCCACCTGGGGAAAGGATCTCTGCCCTCTTCAGTCCTCCAGCCTTCCCATCTCCCCGTGGAGAAGGACAGAGTCAACAAGGTTCAAGATCAAGGTGACCGACTGAAAGACCTGGGACCCCAGTCAGGGGCAAGGTAGGGAAACAGATCACTAAAGAATCAAGTGTGAAAGTCACAACCCTGAAACACAGGCCCACTAAAAGTTTGAAATGTGATCACGCATTATGGGACATCTCCTTTCCCTGACACTGCCACAGCACCCAGAGGATCAGCAGAGCCACAGTGAGCCACAGCTGAAAGACCCAAGAGATACAGCCCTGCTCTGAGGAGAACATGGGGAAGCCCGCAGTCAAGGGAGGACACAACTGAGAGTGGTGGTATAAGGCTATAGTCCCAGAATTCTGGGAGGTGGAGATGAAAGGATTATAAATTCAAGCCCAGCCTGGGTAACTTAGTGACTTAGTGAGAACTTGTCTCAAAATAAAATAATAAAAAAGGCTGGAAACATGGCTTGGTGTGAAGGCCCTAGGTTCAATCCCTAATACTGCCAAAAATAAAAAGACACCCAAACAAGGGTACTAGAGTAATTCAAAACTTGGAGTACTTCTAAATTCAGCACACATCACACAGTGCCTGACTCCTAGCAAGACTGATGTAAACCCCTCCCACTGGGTCTTTTGACCAGCTCCAGTAACCCGATGCAGCACGTGTGGCTGTCAACAAACAAGCCCAAGATGTGCCAAAAGGTGAGAAGAGACAGTCTGAAAGACAAAACAATATCAGAACCAGACTCAGATCTGACACAGATGCTGAGAATGATCAGACAGGGAATTTACAATAATTATGACTAATATGCTGAGGTCTTCAGTGGAAAAAAGCACATAGAATGCAAGAACAGGTGGGTAGGGTAAGCAGAGAGATGGAAACTCTAAGAATCAAAGGGACCCAAGGAATTGAAGAAGCGCCCCCCCACCCAGTTGGTCAGGCGCTGGCATGGCTAAGAATAGAGTGATTTTGAATACAGCTTCAGTGGATTTCCAACCTGAAATGCTGACAAGAAAACAAGAAAGGAAAAGAAGCATCAAAGCAGAGCATCCAAGAGGCACCAGGTAACGTGAAAAGTGTGACACTGTCGGATGAGCAGAGGTAGAAGAAACAGGGAAAGCAGTCCCGGGATCGTTGGAGTTTTAAGGGTGGAGGGAGTTCCAACATGAGCTGAAGCCAACGGGTGGCTTCACTTGCTTCTAACACCAGCCAGTCTGCTTTTTGCCATTTCTGTTTCTTCTCACTCTCCAAATAATTAGCTGAAAAGGAAAACAGAAGCTTGCCTGAAAACGAGAAGGGAAGATGTCACGGAATGACACCAGCCTTAAGACCTCTGAATCAGTGAAGCTTCTTCAGAGTTTACAGGAACCAGAAACGCCCGGGTCATCTGGTAATCTGTGGACAATGTCTAAACCATACCTCGAGGATTGATTACTGCGAGAACTAATGGCCACTGTGGCACCCACCTGGCTTTGGCTGTAATTGGAGCACTCAGAAGCCCCTAGAAGACGTCTCCTGTGACCCCTGGCAGGAGGGAACGCAGGTGAAACGCTCCCATCTTCCACTTGCTGGCTTGTTGCCTGGAGAGCTCTAAACTGTGGTACGAAGAGGGGAAAAGCACCAACTTATAAGAGAATTCAGTGAAAGCATCCTGCAAAGCAAAGGAAAAAATAGCAACTTTCTTAGATAAACAAAAATTGAGAGATGTCACGGCCAACAGAATTGCCCCACAAGAAACACCAGGACAGGTTCTGTAGGCAGAAACAAAAATAAAGAAGAATCTTGGAGAGAGAATAATTGGTCCAAAAGGAAACCGTTTTTTGTTGTTTGTAGTGCTAAGGATTGAACCCAGGCTCTTAGCACTGAGTATTTCTTGAGGCAGACTCTCAATTAGTCACTGAATTGCTGGTGCTATGTTCAAATGTGCAATTGTCCTGCTTCAGCCTCCTAGAGTGTTTTTTTTTTTGATGGTCAGCATCAGTGCGTCATGTAATTACAGTGTGTAGGTAAGTGAGATGATTGACAGCAACCTCACAGGGTGGGGGATGGCCCCAGGCATGTGCAAAGATCCTTCACTACATTGAAACAATAGCTGGCTTTGAATGTGGACTTATATTGGTTAAAATTGAAATTTCTAAGCCCAGTGGGGCTACTTGGGAGACCGAGACACAAGGATTGTTTAAACTCAGGAGTTTAAGGCCAGCCATGAAACAGAGAACAACCCTGTCTCAGAAAAATAAAACAAACAGGTGTGGTGAGGGACACTATAATACCAGCACTCTGGAAGGCTGAGGCAGGCGGATTCGAAGTTCCAACCCAGCCTGGACAACTTAGCGACTCAGTAAGACCTTGTCTCAAAATTAAAAGTTAAAAAAAAAATCTGTATGTAGCTTAGTGAGTTCGGTCTCCAGAACCACAAAAATTTTACATTAAGTATAATTAATATACTAAGAATGATGAAGTCAGAAAACAAGGAAGGGAAAGCTTGGTATTTGTTAGAGACAACCAAGTTGCTCAAAGGACCAAAACAGCTCAGATTTACAGGCAAAACCATACAGAAACTTGATACATGAGAACCTGGCATTGAGGGAAAGTTGCTAGGACAAGGGAATATTCCTTTGGAAATAAGTTTAATTGGGTTTTGCCCACAAACCATTCATACAAATACATTTATACACAAATAAATTCTATGATTTACTGTGAAATCATATTGCTTGTAGCCTTTATACCATATATACATATGCTGCTGTTTGCATTTTTAAAACACATTTAATTTACAGTTTTAAAAAAATACCTACAGACTTAAGAGCAGATGAGACCTATGTGCCTGCTGGCGAGAAGAGTCCCTTTGTCCCGCAGGGGGCTCCAGAGCTGACCGGCACACAGGTGGGTGCAAACCAATGCCCAGGAGCCTTCCCCTCCCTGGCTAGGGTGGGAAAATTTGCTCCCTGAAAAATTGGTTGTGGGAGGCGGGATCTGGGGACAGCAGGAGTGAGGACGAGGAACCATCCGCAGAGTCGAGAGGGAAGGAAATGTTGGCAGAAGAAAACCAGAAGTGGGGAAGCAGGGGGCTGCTGTTTTTATTATTAGCTAAATGGTTATATTTGACTTTTTAAACCAAATAATTAGATTTAGATTTAAATGTTTAGCTTTTTAAAAAAGTAACCTAAAAAAGGGACAAAATCCCACATTAAGGTGTCTTCTGGATGTGGTTGGTAGGATGGCTTTCTCCATTCTGGTCCAGAGCACAGACCAGGACATAGCAGGCCCATGGGCCTATGGTCTCCCCAGATCTTGATTTTCAAAGTCACAGGTCTCGTGCCCTACCAGGGCATCCTGAGGCCAGGCCTTGGGAGAACAGCGGTGGTTGGGGGGCCCAAGGGTATTCTTGTAAGGACTTCACAAACTCTTCCCAATCTGTTCCTTCTCTTTGCCCCCGCACCTCGCCTCAACACAAGCATCTATCATTTCCCTTGTATTTGCTTCAGGCTATGCTATTTATAACAAAACAGCGTTTTGGGCTTGTTTCTTTTCTCCAAAGTAACTCAGATTGTTTCTAAACCCTCCTGTACATACAGAAGACAGGGAATCTTGCTACAATGCATGTTCTAATCCAGCAGGTCAAGTCTGCATGTGTGGGAGCCCCCAGTTGAGGCCAGAGCTGCTGGTTTGTGGATCACATTTTGAGTAGCAGCAGGGCACGATGGAAATTTTTGGGGTGATGGAAACATTCTACATCTTGACTGAGATTGTGGTTAACAGGTATATCCATTCACCAAATCTCACTGGAAAGGATACTTACAATGGTTACATTTTACTGTACATAAATTGTACCTCAATGAAACTGACTTTAAAGAGAAAAATGTATTCTAGATACATTATAGATATAAATGTAGGAGATGGAACAAGAAAGCTTCTTGAAGAAACATACACTTCAGGCCATCAAGTTTTAAATAGGATTCAGTAAGAACTAACTACAAGAAAACACACACACACACACACACACACACACACACACACACAAGTTGGATTACCTTAAAATAACAGACCAAAAAAAGATAACCACCAATACAGGATACATATTCAGCATATATAAAGAATTACAACAATCAATAAGACAAAGACAGCCCAATAGAAAAATGGGTATAACACTCAAATGGGAATATGCAGAATGACCAATAAACATAAGGAAAGATACTCAGTTTAATCAGTCATGAGTGAAATGCACGTTAAAGCCACAAAGTTGTTAGTTTTGACTACACATCCACTAGAACGTCTGCGACAGTACCACTGTGAGGCAGAATGTAGAGTGAACAGAGCTCTCATCTGTTACTGACAGAAGCATCAACTGGAACAATATTTTTGGAAGAGTATTTGACATTATTTATTAGCAAGCAGAATACAAGCCTCTTCTAAGATCCAGCAAATCCATCTCTGGTGAAATAGCACATTTCCAAATCAGGTGTTTAAGAATGTTCATATCAGCATTACTCATAATAGCCAAAATTGGAATTGACTCAAATATTCATCAATGGTAGCATAGATAAAATGTGAACTCTTCATAAGATAGACTATTATTGGCAACAAAAAACAAATGACCTACTGTTATGAGCAACAACACAGATGAAGCTAAGGTTGTCAGGTAAAATATATGACACCCAATTAAATTGTAGTTTAAATAAACAAACAATATTTTAGTGTAAGCATGTCCAGTGCAATAGTGGGGATGTGCTTAAACTAAAACTACTATATTAAAAGTTATTATTCTCTTACAATATTTTTTCCCAGCTGGTTCTATTCTGTTTCTCAATCCTGGTGTCACCGGGTGACCAGGCTGTGTTCAATTTGTGACAATCCACGGAGCTGCACACTTAGCATTTGTGGCAGACTCCTGTGTATGCCGGACTTCAATGCAGAGTTTATTGTACTGGCAATAAAACGGTTCCTGGCTCATCAAATAAGGGCCTGTCTCTTGCCTCAAGGGGACCATCTGTTCTCCACGCTGCTGCCTGTGATCTCTGTAACCTGGAAGCCCATCCTGGCTCGTATTCCCTGCTCAGATGCCACAGCAGCTCGCCTTCACCCACAGGACAGCATCTGCCCTCCTTGGCACAGTATCTGGGCTCTTGTGGCCCCTCCCCCGTGCCTATGCCCCCAATCTTCTTCTGTAGCCCTGAACACCGGCCATCCCTGCACAGCTTTGTCCGTGCAGATGTCCCTCCCTCTGCCTGGCAGAAACCTGCTTATGTTTCCACTCTTGGTTCAGCTTTCTCCTGCTCTGCAGGTCTTTCCTGACTCTTTTGGGCAGACCTGTCTATCCTTCTCCCTCAGGTCCATCTTCATTTTGTAGATCGTTTACAGCAACTGCATTATCTTTAACTGATTCTATGTCTGTCCCCTCGCCAGATGACGGACGTGTTGGGAGTTGGGATCCCATTTTTTTGGTGGGAGAAATTAGTTGTGGGAGGCTGGAATCTGCGGGCAGCAGGAGTGAGGACGAGGAACCACCCACAAAGTCAACAGGGAAGGAAGTGCTGGCAGAGGCGAACCAGAAGCGGGGAGGCAAGGGGCTGCTATTTTTATTATTAGCCACGTGGTTGTATTACCCAGAGTGGGTATGGTAGATGCTGGGTATGTGTTTAGTGGGTGAAAACATCAGTGTCTTAGCCCGTTTTGTGTTGCTATAACATAATCCTACAGAAATTTATCTGGCTCTTCATTCTGTGAACTGGGAAGTCTAAGATCAAGGGCCTGTACCTTCTTGTCCCATCATCCCACCACCGTGAAGGGGCAGAAGGGCCTGTACCTTCTTGTCCCATCATCCCACCACCGTGAAGGGGCAGAAGGGCCTGTGCGGGTGATAAGGGGAGGGGCCAAAGCCCTCCCAGATACCTAACCTGCTCCTGTGAGAACAACCTTAATCCAGAGCCCTGCAAACCAGATCACTTCTGAAAGGTCCCGCCTCTCAACACTGGTACGCTGGGGATTAAGCTTCCAACTTGTGATTTGGGGGGATATATTCAAACTGCAGTGTTGGGTAGTGGATATAATCAATGGGGAGCTGTCAAAAGAATAGAAGCGAAGGCTTTGCAGACAGTTCATGCCGAATTTTAGATTTGGAAGAGATTATTGGGAACTTTCTCTAAGGCTCAACACTAATGAGCAGCCCCACCTAGTGCCTCTCCTGAGTGTGCTGGGCACTGGTTGGTGCTATCTCTTCTCACTTCCTGTGAGAAGGGGGCTGGTCTTATCCTCACTTTGTGGATAAGAAGGAAGCGTGCTCAAGTTCAATGACTTGTCCAGGGCCCCATGGGTGGTGAGCAGTAGACTCCACACTCATCACACCCATTGTCTGTGAAGGATACAGGATGCTGAGTCACAGAGAAGTCTACACAGAACAGGCAGGTCAGGGGAGGAAGTGCCAGGCACCCATTAAGTCCCAGGCAGCATTCTGAGTCAATATTTCTGGTACAGTAACTCTCAAAGCAGCTTCTCATGAGTGGACCATCTGGAAGGGGCAACCACTCAACCCCTGCAAAACAGTATTGGGCTCTGTCTTGAGACTCTTGACTCCTGACTGAGATTTTCAGAATTTAAAGAAAACTAAAACCTGACTCAGTTTCCAGTCAAGGAAACTTGAATCCTTTATTTATCTGCTGCAAAGAAAAAAAGGGAAGAGAAAGAAGAGGAGGAGAGGGGAAGAGAAGGAGAAGGCAAGGAAGAGGGAGAAGAAGGAAAAGAAAGGCGAGAAGGAACATAAAAGGGGGAGGAAAAGGAAGAGGAGGATGAGGAGGAAGGAGAATAATTATCTTTAAAAAACCTACATCACAAAGAGTTTTGAAGACACCTTATTTCACAGAGCAGCAAATACTGCCCATGACAGAGGCCGTAGAATGAAGCCCCAAATAAAATCCAGAAGGAAATGAAATGCGTTACAGTACAACATGCATGCTACTGAATCAGAGCCTAGGCAATGAAGCCAACTTGGAATATACACTGGCAAGAAGAAATGCCCCAAAGCTTTGCTTAAGCCAAATAACAGGAAAACAGATAGATCTCCCAGGTCTCTGGAAACAGCTAATCCATACAGGAGGCTGCAAATGGAAGCTCAGTTTAGGATTTTGGTAGAAAACACAGACATTAAGAACACTGGAAGGAGGGCTTGTAGACTTAAGAACAGGGGTGTTTTCATCAGGTAACAAAAATAGATATCTGGACATCGCCACCAGAACCCTACTAGCAGCAGGGTAAGCACTCACTGCAGAAATTAACCACAGCCTCACACAGGAGCACCCAGGGACACCCACTGCTCCTAAATGCCCACCTGGAGAATTAACGTAGCTCCAGAGATTTGAATAGTAAGGAAGAACCCTTAAGGGAGATAATTTATTTTGGGAAGATGTTTTTCCCTGCCCATGGAGCAGAAGCATCATTAAGTGGCAGGGACACTGGGTGGGGATCAGGAGCTCTGAGGTCCCATTATGCCAAGGTGACCCTGAAGAAAACCTCCTGTCTTGTACCTCCTCAGAGGTTGTTAAAGATGCTGAGCCTAAGAAAGACACTCAAGGTGAAAGCAAAGACTGGTCCGGAGGAGGCCATGAGTGATGACAGAATTCATGACTAGAGAGGTCAATTAATAAAAATAAAACCTCCCCTTTATGGAGTGTTTTGTTATTTCCAGTGCCATTTTTCAGCCACTTATCTCATATACTTCTCAGAGCAATCTTGTGCAGCAGGAAGGCAGGGATTATTTATCTCCATCTTTTTCATGAAGAAACAAAATCTTGGGGCAGCAAAGTGATTTGCTCAAGGTCACAAGGTCATCGTGGATTTTTAAAGCTGGGAGGGGTCTCAGTCGTGCAGGGATGACTAATGGCCAGCCACACTTCAATTTTCAGTTTCACACCCATAGCAGACATTGGCAATCAATCACAGAACTCTTTTCAACAGTTTGGATCCAGCACAGTGCTTCAGCAAGCCACTACTAGTTGATCAAGATGAAATCCATTTACCATCTCAAACCCCTTCTAATCTTCTCCGTTGATACAAGAGGAAACAGAAGTCCAGAAAGGAGTTGGCCAATGCTGTCTAGTGGGTCAGTGGTCTCTATGTGACCCTACCCATCTGCAACATAAAGAATGCAAGCTGAGTGGTTGCACATACCTGCAATCCCAGCACTCTCAGGCACTGAGGTGGGAGAACTGCAAGACAAAGCCCAGCTGGGCCAGTTTAGTGACTTAGTGAGACGCTGTTTCAAAATAAAAAATAAAACAAATAAAACAGGGCTGGGAATGTAGCTTAGTATGAAGGCCCTGTGTTCAATCTTTTTCCCACCAAAAGATGCATTAATAACAATGTGAGAAGATGCTATTCTTCATGACCTCACCAGAGCAAATTATTTATTTTTTATTTTTTGTGCTGAGCAAATGGGCAAATTACAAAGAGAGGAATAAAAAGCAACTCTCTGGATGCTAAGTCGGAGCAACTGGCAGGCTGGAAGAGAGAGTTTAGGGAATTAGAAATCACAAGTTGGAGTTTTGGAAACATTCCATGTCCAGGTTGGCCTGTTTAAAGTCCCTGCTTCTGTCTGGGCAGAAGAAATGAACTTGGGGGTCAGTGGCCAAGAGATGACTTTTAAAGCAGTGAGGGAAGATGAGACCAGCTGGGGAGAGGACCGAGCCCGGGAGCCTCCAACTTTAGAGGTCAGGGTGTAGGGGGAGGGGCTAGAGAAGAGACTGGGGTCAGTACTCGGTGAGGTGGGAGAAAAGCCACGAGAGAGGGTGGCCGGAGCCCAGTGAGCACAAGTTTCCAGGAGAAGAGTCCATCCTATCAAACACTGCTGGGAGTCGACTCCTACAGGGACTAAGAACGGGCCATCCGGTAACCTTGACGAGAGCTATTGAAATTGAGCCCTAGGGGAAAAGCTCTACTGTGGTGGGTTTGTGATAGAAGGGGAGGAGAGGAACGCGGACCACCAATTTAGATGATCCTTGCAAAGAGATTCACTGTGTGAATGTCGCGGGCTGAATCCCACCCCCCAAGTTCACATGAAAGTCTAACCCCCAGACTTGACCTATCCAGAAAAAAGCAGAATATGACTAACTTAGAGACAGGGCCTTTAATGAGGGATTAAATTAAAGAGAGGATTAAGTTAAAATTAAGTTGTGGTCTTAATCCCATAGGATTGCTTTTATGAGCAAATAGAATTTAAGGCAGATAGCGTCAAGACAGACAGAGAAGATATTCACGCTCCTTCAGCTATCACAAATGTCCCTGGGCCTCACAACACGGCTCTGAAGCACAAAAAGCAAAACAGATAGAGTGAGGAAGCTCGACAAGATTTTGTCACAGTAAAAAAGTTGCTGAGAAGGGAACCACCATCTGTACAGCTACAGATGACTGCAAATAATTGAGATGATTGTGTAAACAGATCTGTACAACTCTGCATCTGGTGAGTGGGGAAGACAAACTCTTTTCAAATACACACGGATGTTTTAAAATTCACCCATGTATTATCAGCCAGCAAGAAAATGTCAACCAATGAGGGAAAGCAAAAATAATACATGGTGTATGTACTTATGAAGACAAGAAAGGTATTCTTAAAGAAAGGGCCGGGGCTGGTGCTTAGTGGTAGGGCACGTGCTCAGCATGCGTGAAGCCCTAGGTTCTACCCCAGCACTGCCAAAAAAAGAGAGAGGGAATTAGACTCACAGGTGCTAGGGATGCACTGATCACCCGGCAGGTCTGTAAGGAGAGGCCTCAGCAGGAGCTGACCCTGCAGGTCCCTTGATCACCACCTTTCAGCCCACAGGGCAGCGAGACAATCAGTGTCTGTTATTCAAGCTGGGAGGAAGAGCAACCTGGTGTGGTCTGTGTTCTTTGTTCTGGTAACTTGAGAAAATTAATAGGGAAGGAGCAGAGAGACAGGCAGTGCGGGCCTGTGCGGGAGACATGATCGGATTGGCCACCGCTGTGCCGTGAGGGCGAGTGACGCGGCACAGACCTGGGCTCTGCGAGAACAGCCTAGGGATGGAGCCCAGGTACACTCCACCGTGAGCTGCATCTCCAGCACTTAGTATTTTCTTTAGTTTAGAGACAGGGTCTCACTAAGTCACCAACACGCCTACGCCGGGCTCAAACTCACAATGGTCCTGCCTCCACCTCCCTCTCTGCAGAGACTAGAGGTGCTCCCTGCCACACCAGGTTTGGAGAGGACCTCTAAGGCTCCATTAGTCTGACTCTGCTGCAAGGCGTGAAAGGTTGCGCTTTTAAAAACATACTTTAAAACGAAGTAAGAAGGATACAAAATTATATCACATTTCTATACAACACGAAAGGGGACACAGATTGATCTGTTCTCTGCACACAGCCTCCTGCTCTTGCTGGGGCCATGATGTCCCCACCCACAACAGTCAGAGAAAACCATCTTTTCCTGGGGCTGGGTGTGGCACGTGTGGCAAGGCCCTGGGTTCCATCTCCAGCAGTGCAAAAACAAAAACAGAACAGAACACAACACAACACAACACCCAGCCTTTCTAGATGGGCCACGTTATACACCAGCCTAACCTTCACCAAATTAGGGGGGCCCTGCCATGTGAGAAGAAACTCTTCACAACTGGGACACATTCTCACAGCGATGGGGACTCTCCATGTGCCACGACCAGTTTGGAGGTATCAGTATTAATCAACTGATCATTTCCCCCAAACCTACTATACTCAGATCCCTTTTTAAAAAGGCTGTTTCATTTTAGAAGACTTCAGGAATCACCTAACTTTTCCCAGAGGCAGGGAATAAAGCACAGTGTCAATACAGTGCAGCCTTGTTTCACACCAACAGTTATTCTCTGCAATAATAATGTACTGAACCTCATACAATGCCTGCATAAGACTTCTGTCTGCCCTCAGATTAGTAAACATCAAAATTTAAATTTAAGAAAAAACATCTCTGTAAGGCAGGTACAGGAACACTATCAGGAGTTTCACTACACGGTTCCAAAGTGCCAATCACACAAATGTTTATCAACAAATCTTCACCAAGATGATGCCGAAAGCCCGCAAGGCCAACACCAAGGCTTGGAGGGCCAAGGAAGTATATCAGAAAGATATCCAAGGTTACGGAGTAAAGACCCACAGGACAGCACAGCTTGGGGGGCAACACAAACACGCTGGGGAACCTATGCCAAGGAGAAACAGCTCCACCACTTGACCATCACTGTGGACATCAAGACCAACAACTCCCAGATCAAACAGGTCATGAAGAAGCCTGCGGCTGGGAGTGAGGATACGCATCTGTAGTCCCAGCACTCTGAGAGGCTGAGGTGGGATGATTGAAAGTTTGAGCCCAATTTGGACAACCTGACAATTTAGTGAAAGCCTGGCTCAAAATAAAAAAGAAAAGGGTCTGGGGGGGTGTCACTTAGTGTGAAGACCCTGGGTTCCATTTCTAGTACTGAAGAAGAAAAAGAGGAAGAAAAGGAGGAAGAGGATGAGGAGCAGGAGTAGGAGCAGGAGGAAGCTCTGTGGCAGTAACATGGCTGAGGCCAAAACCCTAGTGCTGAGGACCTTGCCAACAAAATTGGGATCAGCAAAACCTAGTCCAGCTGGCTAAACCTAAAGACCCATTTTTCCACCATAAAAATATGTTTATCAACAGTAGAATGGATAAATAAATGGTGGTAAATTTGAACAGTGCACTAGCAACAACCAAACTAGTGCATGGATGAACTTCACCACGTGGCCAAGTAAAAGAAGCTGGAGAAGTCGGACGTAGTGATGTACACCTGTAATCCCAGCACTCTGGGTGGCTGAGGCAGGAGAACCACAAGTTCAAACTCAGCCAGGGAACTCAGTGACTTAGCAAGAACCCTGCCTCAAAATAAAAAAAAAAAATAAGGGCTGACCATGTACTCAGTGTGAAGGTCCTGGGTTCAATCACCAGTTCTACAAAAAGAAAAAAAAAAAAAAAGAAGCTGAAGACAAATAGTCTCCATTGATATAAAGGTCAAGGTCAGGAGATACACAGGGACACATCTCAGAAGAGTCGTGACCTTGAGCCAGAGGAGAGCCAGCCACCGAGAGGTGGCTTGCGAGATCCATGGAGGGCCTAGAAGGAGTCACACCTGGACCTGGGTGACTGGCCCCGCAGCTATACTTTGGACTCGGCCAGCTATGTGCTAATGGTTCGTGAAGTGCACTGTGTGGGTTACACCTTAATTTTAAAACTCCCAGTTCTCACTGACAGGTCACCAGTTTTACCTTTGAGACAGGAACTTGGAGGCCTATGATCTCCAAGATCACCCTTGTATTGGAACGAAGCTGAAAGGGAACTCATGGGAGGAAACTGCATTCTGAATGGGCAGGGTAGGGTAGGATCCCATGGAGTGAGGAGAAATTCAGATGAAAGGCAAGGGCACAAAACAAAGGTTGAAACTCCCTTTTCCACCACTGAGCTCTGCCTCTCAGGGATCCCTACCATAAATGGCCTTGTACAGCTGCCACTGTTTCCTTCCAGAGTCTCTGATGCCCCCACCTCACCCTCCTCGGTGACCCCCATTGTGCTGCTGCACGTGCAGAGGCCCTTTCTCCCAAAGAGCATCTCTGCCTTTTCAGGCCTTTCCGGGTAGCATACAGCACTAGTGTACACAACTGCATGCACATGCCTTGGCCTGTGTGCACAAGTACAGCTGAGATGCTTTTTTGGAATTCCCAAGCTGGAGGGTGTGTTCCCTTGTGGTCCTAGCAGATATTGTCAAATGGACACAAAGCTGGTCAGCGGTAAGGACTGTCATGTAAAAGAATGCCTGCTGCCCTCTCCTCTGCCAATATTACCATCATCAAACTTTCTGAGCGTTGGCAGACCAACAGGTGAAAAATGGCAGATTTCCTGCTGACTTCCAGTGCATCACTCTGATTATAACCGACGTACATTCGCTGGTCTGTTCAGGTTGTGTTTGTCTGCATCCTTTAGCTTTTCTTCCACTGGGATGAATTCTCTACCTCTGGGCTGATAAACTTCCAATGCCGACCAACCTGATGCAGCTGCTGTGTGCCTAGGCCAGATGTGACCACTGCTGCCATCTGCAGCTCAGAGAATCCAGCTGGTTTGGCAGAAACCACCTGGCCTGAAATACTTACTATTTGAATCTTTCAGGAAAAAGTTTGCTGATTCTGGTGTCTGATTTAGAAGTGCTCTTTATAAATTAGAAAAAAGCTCATGGTCCTATATATTGTTTTGCATGTAAGCCCCTGCAAAATTTCAAGTCAAAAATACAATTTAAAAGCAGAAGCTCTCTGAGCACTGTGGCACCACTTGGAAACACTCTGGTCTATGTTCATTTAGGGAGAGCTTTTTATACCCATTTTATACATGGCTTTGTGACTCATGCAACTCGTAGGCCATAGAGCAGGATGGCCACCCAATTGCCCGGCTCCAAGCCTGTAGGTCTTTCCAGTACAGTCTCCTACCTTCCAGTGTGAGGGCAGGATGGGGTCCAGATAGCTACTTTTGGCAACTTAAAGGTGTATAATGTGTGAGGACCAGAGCATGGGGATCACCCCTCTTGACACTTGTGAGTAAAAGCATCATATTCCCAAATGGGGGGGGGTGTACGCTAAACATGGCAAACATAGGGAAGGAGGCCTCTGGGTGGGGGTGGAGTTTGCACACGCTTCTCTTCTCTGGCTCTCACACCGATAAGAAGCATTGCTTACTGAGGAATGGCCATGAAGACCAGAACAAGTGTGCCTGAGGGAGTGGGAGGCACACAGGGAAGCACTGCAGGGCAGGCAGGCCAGGGGAACTTAATGACCCCTAGCGCCGGGCCATTAACACACATTACACCAATGGGATGCTAGCCATTGTAATCTCCCAGCCCTTGAACTAATCACAACCTGAAAGGTCACCCTTTCAGAAATAGCCTTCCCATTAAAACATCTGATTTAGACAGAAGAGTCCCTAAGGAGAGTGGGGGGACAGGTGTGGGGTGTGTGCTTTGCATGTAGCATGTTCTAGGTATGTTTTTCCAGTGTAGTACGGCCCAGAGAGAGGCTGGCATCTGGGAATCTGGTCTTTGCTTTTTTTTTTGAGATAGGGTTTCACTATACATTTCAGGTTGGCCTTATATTCACTATGTAGACAGGTTGGCCTTGAACTTGCAGTGATCCTCCCGCCCCAGCCTCCTGAGTGCTAGGATTGATTATAGGTATATGATGCAACATCCAGCTGCAACTTTTCTTTAGGGATGGGGTGTAGCTCAGTAGTAAGTGTTTGCCTACCATGCATGAGGCTCTGCATTCTCTCTCCAGCACTGCACACACACAAAAAGAACAGTAATTTTTCTTTGGCAGAAAAGCATTTTTATGAGGCTTTCTTGAAAGTTGGCTTTTTTTTTCTTTCTCTTCAAATATTTTCTAGACTGATTGTATAGTGAGTACAGCCACAGAAGTAGCAGTTTTGCTATAAGGTAGATTGCTGAGCTTTGCTCTATGATTTCCTTCAGTCTTTACAAGCCCCTGGTAAGACTGCAGTTGCAGGCAGGGAAACTGAGGCTGAGCCAGACAAAACAAGGAAGCCCACTAGAGAGTCTTGGGGAAGCCAGCACTGCAGCCCTGGTTCTGGACTCTTTAACCCTGGCCTCCGATCTGTGTCCAGATCTTGATGAAAACAGCAAAAGAGAGATAGTTGTAGCTCTTGTTTTCTCATTCGTGCCCAAGATGACAGACAGTACTGAAAATATCTGGTATTAATGTCCCAGTGCTACTAGAGAGATGGTTTCCAAGGGCTCAGGGATGACAAGACCACCAAGGACCACACATCTAGTACAGAGCTCAGACCTGAAGTTCTGATTGCCCTCTTCCCTTGATCACATACAAATACAAATACACACACACACACACACACACACACACTATTTTTAAACACAAGTTTCACAGACCTGGCTTTGTGACACAATAGCACACTGACCATGCTGAATCAAGCTGGCAATCTGTGACTCCAGTCCACACAAGGTTTAAGTCCCATCTTGATGGCCAGAAGTGTTGTCTTCAAAGTGGAGAGAACTAAAGGCAGATTTTAAAGCATTCAGAGGAGGTGCTGTTGTCCAGCACCTGACACTCCTCCACACCACAGAGCAACTCATCCTTTGGTGCATGGTGTATTAGGAAGACCTGCAATCACAGGAGCCTCTTCTTCACAGCCTTGCCCCCGGCACCCCCAAACCAGACACATCCCTCAGGGCCGGGGCCAGGGGCACAGGGAAGAGGAAAAGGCCCAGGCATCACCCCAGCCTGAGTCTTGCCTTCTTTCTCCACACTCCCTGATGTCGGCCTCCTGTATGACAGGATCTCTCAGGGCAGGCACCCCACGTCTCACATTCCACTCCTGTGTCCCCACGGTGCTGAGCACAAGCCACCCGGTAGTGAGCACTAATGGATTCAAACAAGCATTGTCGCCTTCAGAAGAGTTACATCTAAGGGTCATTTTAAAAAGTCATATAAAGGATAAGTAGATAAACAAACTCCTCTTGCAACACAATGGAATACTACTCAGCCTTAAAAAAGTGAAGCTTTTCTAGGAAGATACCAAAAAGAGGAATAGCTGGGTTGAATGGAACTTCTAGTTTTAGTTTTTTGAGGAATCCCCACACTGATTTCCACAGTGGTTGTACCAGTCTATACTCCCACCAAAGTGAAGAAGTGTTTCTTTTTCCTCACAGCCCTACCATCATTAATTATTGGTTGATTTCTTGATAATAGCCATTCTCTCTGGAGTGAGATGGAATCTTAATATTGTTTTAATTTGCATTTCTTGAATGGCCAATGTTTGACATTTTTTCATATAAATATATGAAAAAGTAAAGAAGTAGAATGCTGTTTCTACTTCTTTATCTGAGAAGTGTCTAATCATTTCAGTTGCCCATTTTTGGATTGGGTCTTTAAATTTGGGAGCGCTCACATTTTTTACTTCTTTATATATTTAGATATTAGTCCTTTGTCTGAGGAACAACTGGCAAATTTTTTTTTCCCCACACCATAGGTTGTCTCTACTCTACTGGTAGTTTCTCTTGCTGTGCAAAAGCTTTTTAATATGATGAGATCCCAGTTGTTGATTCTTTGTGATAATTCCTGTACCACTGGGGTTTTATTCATGAACTCTTTGCCTACATCGATGTCTTCAGGAGGTATATCTATTCTATCTTCCAGTAGATTTAGTGTTTCTGTTTTAATATTTAGATTTTTGATCTTTTTTATTTTAGTTTAGTGCATCATGAAAGATATGGGTCTACCTTCCCAAAAGAATTAAAAATATCATATCACAGTGATATACTCACACCTGTGTTTATAGCGGCACAGTTAGTAATAGCTAAATCTTATAAATAGCCCAAATGCCCCTCAACTGATGAATGGATAAAGAAGATGTGGTTTTTATTTTTTACAATGGAGTACTACTCTGTCATAAATAAGGATAAACTTGAGACATTTTGAGGTAAATGGATACACTTTAAGACCATACACTTAAATGAAATAAATCAGACACACGCATGTAAGTAACCCATTGTTTCTTTGATGTGAGAAACCAAAAGTGTAAATAAGGACCAAAATGTATAATAGATATTGTGAAATAGGAAGAAAATGTTCAAATGGAAAGGGGAACCAGAGATGGGAGAGGAGAAAAGGAAGGACGGGAAAAGAAAAAAATTGAGCAAAGAAGGAAAAATGGAACCAAGGCTTTTGTAAATAAGGAGGGGAAGAGGGGTTGAAGGGAAATTAGCGGGATGGGAAAAGGAGGAATCAAGGTGTATCATGTACAGGTACAAACTCCCTATGATGAACGTGATCATTATACCGATACTGTTCCAATAAATTTAATTAATTACAAAATGGTAAGAAAAAAGTGAATTTCTGACACAGCTACAGTGGGGCTGAACCTTGAGGACCGGGTGGTGAGAGAGGAACTCAGACACAAAGGGTCAAGCACTGTGTGACTCCACGTCGATAACGTCCCCAAAGCAGTGAAAGCCACAGTCAGAAGGCAGAATGCTGGTGTCAGGGTCTGCGGAGGGGAACAGGGGCTGCTCAGTGCAGGCGGATGGAAGTGATGGTCGCATAGCCATGCCAATATGCCTGCGCCACTATCTTTATATTACGCACACTCTGCCACACTTTTTTCTCTTAATCATGTCAAGCATCATTCTTGTGCAGACCCCAGACTACTCAAGCGGCGAGGGGCTCTTCTGATTCCTGCAGTAATAAAACCCACACCGGTGAACACCACTGTGGAAGGCTGAGGCGGGCTTCGCCTGGACCACCACCAGGGTGCTGGTGCAAAAGATATTCCTCTCACAGAGATCTTGGAGGTGGAGATAGCTGGGTTTCAGGCACAACACAGAGGTGGAGGGTTGGAGAGAATTCCTGTTTTCCCATTAGTGAACGGCTCCCGGGATTTCCGGCACACATTATACACCGGTAGGCGCTAAATAAGTGAGTGATGCCCCTCCCCCACCCCTTCTGGTAGGTTGGTAGCCTTACATTTCCAAGAGAAGTCATAAATGTCAGGGGGAATTTTTTCAAACTACAAATCAAAGGCACGGAGAGCAGGCTGGGCACACAGAGGTCAGTGTGGTCCAGGACAAGTTTCTGCTGTGCCTCTGGGGGTGGGGTGGGATGGGAGGGTGACAGGAAGCCCACAGCTTAGCAGACCATCGGTGCGCACGTCCTTGCGCAGGCCACGCAGCCTCGGTCTGGTCCCCAAGACTCCTTACAACCGTGCTCAGAAGCCCCAAGGGACAGAAAAGCCTCCCTTCCTGCCTATTTCTGCACCTTGAGCCCAGCAAGCTCCTGGTGGCCTGACAGGAGCCCAGCAAGCTCCTGGTGGCCTGCGGCGGTTCTGGAGGTGACTTCAGGTTGGGGTCTCCACCCTTGCACACCGCCACGGGTCGTGCTGCCCCCGCCCCCTCTCCACTCGCTTTGGAGGGTCGCCCCCCTCCAGTATGGGCCTGCAGGCCCCACCTTCTCGGGAGCCTGAGTCAGGCTGTGTGGTCTGCCAACTTCCGGCCCGTCAGGTGACAGCCAAGGTTCTGCGCCTCGCTTTGGGGGGCAGATGCATGAGGGGCGCCCTGCATCTGGATGCTGCCTCCCTGGCCTCCATGCCCTCCTTCGTCTCCCAGGACCCGGAGGAGAGACTGGGGTGCAGAGCAAGGGATATGAAGGGAGAGGGGTTTGGAGAGAAGGGAAGTAGGGCAGGATGGAGCCCAGCAGCGCCCTGCGCCTTGGCCTCCCGAGGCCCCATCCCCGCAGCGGCGCCCGCGTGTTCCCTCCCCTCTCCCCTCTCCTGACGCCCCCAGCCCCTTCCTACTTGGGCGCTCCTGCTCGCCGCCGCTGCCGCCGCCTGGGCTGCCTCCTCCACGAAGGCCGCCGGCTTCCTCGGTCCCCGGGGCCCAGCCGCAGCCCGCCCAGGGGCTGCAAGGACGCAGGGGATTGCGCGTGGCCGGCAGGAGTCCAGAGGCCAGAGGAGGCCAGGGAGCCAACAGAGAGAAAGTGTCATAGGCTGGAAGGGGCGGGGGAGGGAAATGCAAAAACCCGACAGGAAATGAGACTAAAAAAATGCAAAAGGTTAGAAAAAGAGATAAGGAAGAGGGGGAGGGGCGGGGTTCTGGTCCAAGGCTCCGGAGGGAGGGCAGTGAGGAGGCAGAGCCACCGCGACCCGAGATCCAGAGACCGGGTGGACCTAAGGGCCCGGGTCACCCGGCCCCGGGTAGGGAAGAAGAGGCTGGACGCCCCCGCCCCAGCTCAGAGGACCCCTGGGTGCAGGTGTGTGTGGGGGGACCAGTCTCCCGGGCTCCCCAGGGCGATTCCTTTTGCGGGAACCCCAAGGTGTCATTGCAGTGGGGGTCAAGGCACCCGGAGCCTGGCGTCTAGCCCTCCCTCCCTAGCCCTCCCTCCCGCTCGGCTCGCTTCGTCTCGCATCCATCCTGGGCCCTTCAAAGCGAGGGAGGCCCCTGCACCTGCCTCTCCAGCTGCCTCTCCTGCTGGCTGGCACTCTCCGATCCAGTGGGCAACGCTGGTCGGAGAGATAGTGATTTCTGGTTGTTGTTGTTTTAATAATTTACTCCAAAATGTTTCTGAGTCAGGCCCGGTGTGTTCTGCTGTCAACAAATTGTATATGAGATGTCCCCAGGACTTGTCATAACTGTGGGCTCAGACATCACCTGCCTGAAGACTGGGGGTGCAGCTCAGTGTCAAGTGCTCCTCTGGCAGGAGTGAGAGCCTGGGCTCAGTCCAGGCACTGCCCAATGGGTGAATAAATGAATGACTCAGTTAAGATAATCTGGATGAAGGCGGCACATCTGAGAGTCTTGGGTGCCAGTGCTTGGGCTGCACCTCAACACCTCCCCGTCTGTTCCCCAGCCCCAGAGCTTCGCATTTTCCTCTCAGTTTACTGCCCTCTTCTCTTTTGGTTCCGAGAAGGGTTAATGCACTCACCAACAGCTGTGCGGGAAGATTTAGAGCTGGGGCTGGGGCCCAGGCAGGGAAGACAGCGAAGTCAGGGCACTGTGCAGAGGTGGCTGCTGGGATCCGTGTGGGCCGGGGGCTGGGGAGGAGGCCAGGCTGCTTTCTGTGAAGCATGCTCAGAAGTATAGTCGGGAACCACGGAGAGGGAAAGATCCTAGATTAAATACCAGGCCCCCAGCCTCTGAGTCCTCAGTCTCCAACTGTATACTCCACCGTCAGTGCCCTAGAGAGCCTGCTTTGGGTGAAATCCTAAATCTTCCCAGGAGAGCTCCAGCTTCCCTCTCACCAGGCCTGAAAGGAGGCAAGTCCCTCAAAAAGCAAGAACTGCTTTTTGAGACAGGCAGACAGATGTAGGGTCAAGAGTGCAAATTCTGCATATAGCTTGATGAGGTTTTGCAAAGTGAACATGACCGTGTAACCCACACCCACACTATGTTCCACCAAAACACAAAACTTCTTGTGTCCCCAGGAATCCCCCTTGTGTCCCCTTCCAGTCATTCCCCTCCCAGGGTGACCGCATTCTGACTCCCAACAGGCATAGATCAATTTGCTTGTGTATAAACTTTTTTTTTTTTGCATGTACAGAGATTGAACCTAGGGCCTTTGTAATGAGCTGTCCTCTGTCCTTTCAAAAATATTTCGAGCCGGCTGTCATGGTACATGGCTATAATCCCTGCATTTGGGAGGCAGAGGCAGGTGGGTCACTGGGAGTTCAAGGCCAGCCTGGGTTGTGAGAGTTCAAAAACCAGTCTGAACTGCGTAGAGACCCTGACTCAAAAAAAAAGAAAAATTTATTTTGAGGCAAGCCCTTACTAAACTGCTTAATGCCCAGGCTGGGCTTGAATTTGTAATCTTACTGCCTCAGCCTTCCACAGTGCTGGGATTACAGATGTGTGCCATCACACCCCAAGGCATGTGTAGCTTTCCTTGGGAGTTTGTCCTTTTTCACTCAATTTCATATTTTCAAGATTTATCAATAGGCTCTCATGCAGGTATAGTTCATTAAGATATGTCCCCAACAAATCTTATTAAAAATTTTAAACTTTTAGAATATTTAAAAGAATTGTATAATGAAAATCCATATACCCCACTACTTGATTGCTATCTATTTATCCATCAATCCTTATTTTTGAAGCATTTTAAAATAAGTTGCAGATATCAGTATCTATTCCCTAACTGCTCCATCATGTATATTATTAACTAGAGAATTTTTTAAATTAAAGGTGAAATTTACATAAAGATTTTTTTCCTCTTTGGAACTGGAGATTGAGTCCAGGGCCTTCAAACTGAGCTGTATCCCCAGTCCTTTGAAAAGTTTTTATTTTGACACAGGGTCTTGCTAAGTTGCTCAGGCTGGTCTTGAATTTGCAACTCTCCTGCCTCAGCCTCCCGCAGTGCTGGAATTACAGTGAGCAACACTATAAAATTAGTTTGGATAAATGTGTATACCATGTCACCCAAACACTTGTGAAGACAGAACTGTGTGGTACAATATGACAGCCACTAACCACATTTAATGACTGAGCACTTGACAGGTGGTTGGTATGAATAGAAGTGAATTTATCGTTCTATTTAAATCTAAAAAAGCTGATACAGTGATACCTTGGTTGTCGAACTCAGTTTGCTTCAAAGTCATGTTTGAACATCAAAAAGTTTAAGAACTGAATACATTTTTGCCATAAGAAATAAGAAATAATGGAGAACCAAAATAGTTGGTTTGGAAGGTTACCCTTATAAATTCATTTTTTTCTAGGACTTTAACAAATTTTGCAATGATTTCTTTCTTTAACCCCACTGTGGTTCTCAGTTTTCCTCTTAGCTTTACTGCTGGTATCAATAACTTTGTTTGGAGCCACAGTTAAGATATTTTACACAAATAAAGCACACACACATGCACAAACACCACGACAGAGGTTTGAATGCACTAACACAAGCACTATATTTTGGCTGGGCTAGAGGGGCACTTAGACTAAAGTGTTGCCCCTTTGTGTGCACAGTGAGACCAGACTTGTGACTCTCACTCTATTGTACAGGGTTTTTCAAGTTGGATTTTCCAGTCAACTATCACACTAAGTTACGAACACCAAGCAGATTTTTTTCAAACTTTGCTGCCTGACTACCAGAAAATTTGAGCTTAGAGCTGTTGGAAAACTGAGATGTCACTGCACTTATTAGAAAACTTTTAAATACATCCAAAGCAGTTTGAGGATGTCTGTCAACTTATAAATTGTGTGGAATGTAAATACAGCCAAATGTTTCTGAGAAAAATTTCATGTCTGCATCGGTGTGTCATAAGGGTACAAGACACAGGAGTTTGAAGACTTCTTATGTATAAAGGGATTGCCACATCTCATCAGTAATTTTTATATTGATTGCATGTTGAAGTAATGCTTTAGGTAAGTTGGGTTAAATCAAATAACTTATTAAAATGAATTTTACCTGTTTCTCTCTTAGTGTTACCACTATGAAATTTTAAATTACATGACTGTAATACAGCACACATGAGGCTGAGGCAGGAGGATCGCTGCAAGTTCAAGACCAGTCTGGGCAACAAAGTGAGCTTAAGGCCAGCCTGAACTGCATAGCAGTTCAAAAAGAAAAGAAAGAAAAAAGAAGAGATTTTAAATTACAGATTTTATCGCTCTTTTATTAGCATGTTTGTGATGCACACTGAGTACATTCATCTCAGGGAGCACGTGGCCATCTTAACTCTTTTTGGTTCCTTCTCCCTCCTGTCCTCCTCCATCCTCAGATGTCCATCCCAGCTCCGTGAAGTCTACCTTCCTGTTTCCTGTCCACTGTCTTTATCTGGCTCTTTAAATTACTTACACTTTGGGATTCTCATATGAGTGAAGCCAGGAGATATTTAACACCATGTCTGGTTTGTTTCATTTGACATGATGGTTTCCAGGTGTGTTTATTTCCCTACACATGACTCAGAGTTACCCTTCCTTGTGGCTGAGAAGTACTCGCTTGTGTAGAAACAGCGCATTTTCTTTGACACAGAACATAGCCATCACCCTTTCAAGTTTTCCCACTCCTGTAATCCCAGCACGCAGGAGGCTGAGGCAGGAGGATCACTGTGAGTTTGAGGCCATCCTGGGCTACGTAGTGAATTCAAGATTAGCCTGGACTGAGTAGCAAGACCTTGTCTCAAAGAACAGACAAACAAAAACCAACAAAAAAAACCTTAAAAAAAAAAAGACAGCCTGGCATGGTGGTGCAACCTATAATCCAAGTTTTCTCACTTTCTCCAAGGTGTGCCCTTTTTGTAACCCAATTCCTCTCTGATCCCAGGGAAGAAGCTCCCAAAGTCCGTGAATGAGGACTTTCGAGGGCAGACAGATAGTGCAGTAAACAATGTACCTTCTCTTTTGGAAAATGACAGTAAAGGTCAGTGGTGGGCAGGTTCCTAAAGGTGGAAGAGAGTTTGGGGGAGCAGAGAGGAGCCACGCATGTCTGGGAGACCGGTGGGTAGACAGGAGCCCAGCGGGAGCCTGCAGTAGGGAAGGTGGCTGCAAACACCTGGCAAGGTCCCCTCTGGCCTCCTTCCCACCCACCAGGCTCTCGAACCAGCAGGGGTGGAAGGTGGATCTACAGATGCTGGGCCAGGGCTGACTCACTATGTGGCTTCAGCTCTTGCCTCAGACCAATGGGTGACGTTAGACTATTGCTAAGGGGACCTCAGAGAGGCCGGCGCTCTTGGGCCCCTCCTCCTTGGCCTCCAGTTGGCCTCTGTTTTTTTTTCCTTTTTTTTTTCTTTTTAAAGAGAAAAGAATGGAGACACATGAACCAGGATAAGCCATAAACAATACCAAAAATACAAAGTTATACAGAATGTAGTAGGGAATTAGCACTGGATGTTGTATTACATAATGTTATCTTCACATTATTTATCACATAAACATCAAAGGAAATACCAAATTAGGGCTGGGGATATAGCTCAGTGGAATAAGCGCTTGCCTAGCAAGTGCAGGGTCCTGAGTTCGATCCCCAGTACTGCCAAAAAAAAAAAGGAAATACCAAATTATAGAGAAGATAGTAGGGAATTAGCACTGGATGCTGTATAATATAAAGTTATCTTCACTTCTGTTAATACAAAAACGATTGAGGAAATACAGAATTATAGAGAACATAGAAGGGAATTGCTCTGGATGCTGTCCTACATAGTGTTACCTTCACATTTGTTACTCAGTTACACAGATGATGGCCCATTTGATCATTCAGTTTTCTCCTCCCTCATCTCCATTGCCCTACCACTCAATCAGTCTTCTTCCCTGTGATAATAACTGTATTCCTGGGTTTTTCTATACCCCTGGACTCTCACTTTGTGAAGAGATATAGCTGCCTCAGACTACACTATAACATACATGGGTGTATACAAACTGCCATGGTCGGAGGTGGAAGAGCACCTATGCTCACAGCACACTGCCCGGCTCCGCCCGGTTGCCGTGCTATCTAAACGGGAGGGAGATGCAGATGGAGGTGGATTGCATGGCTCCACGCCCTTCTCACTCCAACATCAGGCAGGAAGCATGAGCTGGGCTGCTGGGACTCATCTCCCACCCTGAACTCTCTCTGGGAGCACCTTGAGTCTCGGCAGCTTGAACAAGCACCACCTGTTTCTGGCAACAATGGGACAAATCCACGGTCTCCAGGACTCCCCCCCAAACTATTAATGTGAGCGCCAAGAGGGTCTCCTTACAGCTTGCACATGTGGACCTTGCCTGAACCCATAGCAACAAATTGGATGAGGGACAGCAGACCGGGAGCCTGAAAAACAACAACATACTCTATACAGCAGACCCGAGAAAATCCTCCAACCCTATTCTAGAACTAATCTTTAAACTCAGTTCATATCCTGAACTAACACAGTGAGAACGGGCCAGCGAGATCTCAAGCCCTTATACCAAGCATCCTAAGTTCATCCAATGCCCAGCTGCAAGGGGTGGGGAACGGTAATACTGGAGATCAGGAGGAGGGAGGAGGAGAATAAAGGGCCTCCGGCATCGAGGCAATGGGACAGAGCCAAACAGGTCACCGAGGGTGCCCCGACGGGGGCACATGCCCCACAGCTGCTCCTGCTGTGGGCCCCACGGCTGCTCTGCTGTGGGCCCTGCGCCTGCTCCTGCTATGGGCCCCGCGGTTGCTCCGCTGTGGGCCCTAGGGCTGCTCCGCTGTGGGCCCCAGGGCTGCTCCGCTGTGGGCCCCGTGGCTGCTGTGCTGTGGGCCCCACTGAGGGCGCCCCATGGACTGGACCCACCCCCACCCAGTTGGCCTCTTAGCCCAGAAGCAGCCTAGCTTCTTGCTCCTTGGGCTTTGGAAAGTAGCGCTTTCTGATCTCTCTGTGGTGACTCCCCCAACATGTCTAATCCGTTACGGATTGCTTCTTCTGTAAAATATAATAAAAATTAATTACTAGGAAATGGAATTTTAAAAAGACACTCAAGATACAAGTTGGCCGATCACGCTTGATTATCGTGGCAATGTCAAAAGTGCTATAAAAGTTGCAAAATGCTTAGTTTCCAATTCTGTCCTTATCTTGTCTCAGCCTGGTGCCCAGAAGGACAGAGGCAAATGGGTCAGACTGCACTGTGTGCCCGGCTGTCCCCAGATACCTCCATAAGGGGGATGGAAAAGGAGAGGGGCCCCTCACCATGGCCCACCTGGACCTTCAAGAACAGGACCTGAATCAGCGGAGTGAAAGGGGCTCCGCTAACACTCAGGACCATGGTCTCCCCACGGTAGGGAGGAACAGATAGCACAACAAGGCAGTGTCCCCCAGGGAATGTCCTCAGATTCAACAGTTGATGTGGCCATTAAAGTCAGAACCATTTTTATGTAACAGGCTACCTTGACAAAGGGCCAATTTATGGAAATTAAAAATGCAATTGGCAAATTATAATAAAGTCAATTTGAAAATCTGATCACAGGGTGAGAAGGTATCTGTCAAGTATATCCGCCAAGGCAGGAAAGTGAAAATGAGATAAATATCAAAAGAAAATGAAAAGTTTCGGGGAAAAGTTGAGACATAAATGATCAATTCAGGAAGACTAATGTCTTTCTCAGATTTCCAGCAGGAGGAGAGGAAACAGAGGAGGGATTAATCATGAAATAGTAACAATATTTGTCAAAACTGATTCTCCACTGCAAGAGGATCCAGGAGGAATCTTGTACAGCTGGATGTCATGGTACACACCTGTCGTTCCAGCTTCTCAGGAGGCTGGTGCAGGAGGATCATTTGAGCTCAGGAGTTTGAGGGCAGTCTGAATAACATAGGAAGACCATGTATTTTTTTTAAGACTTTATAAGATGAACAATACAATTCCTAGATATTGTTATGAAATTTTGGGAAAGAAAAAAATGGTGAATAGTGAGAAACCTCCAAAATATTTATTGATTTGTTTAGTGTCAGTGATACTGAGGACTGAACCCAGGGCCTTTTCTCTGAACTACATCCCTAGCCCTTTTTATTTCTTAATTTTGAGACAGGGTTTCTCTAAATTGTTAAGTTGCCTTGGCTGGGTTTGGGCTTACAGTCCTTCAGCCTCAGCCTGCACAGTTGCTGGGATTATAGGCACATAACACTGTGTTCCTCTCCCCAAAATCTTTTAGAAAGAAGCAGCAGGGAACTGCATGTGAATTCCAAGAGTCAAATGGGATTCATAGTTGTTACTGGCAACACTAGATGCTAAAAGACAACGAAGTAATGCATCAACGTTCTCAGGGAAATTTACTTTAAGCTTTGAGTTCTGTATTCAACCAATAATCAATCAAGGGTGAGAGCAAAATAAACCATTCTTAGACATGCGCTGAGTGGTGGAAATTCACTTCCCAAGCATTTCTTAAGAAGGAAGTTCCCGAGAACATACTATAACAGAATGGAAAAGAAATGAAGGAGAGAGGAAGACGCTGATCTGAGAAAGATGCAAGCGAAGTCCAGGAGGATAACACAAAGGACGGTAGGAAGCAGACATTATGCTAGAGGCCTAGGGCAGGGGTCAGTGTCCATCAGAGCTTTCAGTACAAGCTGGGATAGCTAGTGGGAAGATCCTCACCAGCAAAAGAACCGAAGAGAGATGTTGAAGAGGTAGATCAGACTATGTTGTAAGCCAGAACTATCTAGAAGTCTACTTGGTCAGAAATGGTCATTTCTAAAGGGTTTAAATAGGAAGACAGTGAGTTGGGGCCAAACAGATGTGTTTCTTCTTCCTGTATGACTCTCTGTGTTAGTTTTTTGTTACTATCACAAAATACTAGAGATAGGAAAAGAGGTTTGTTTAGTTCACACTTTTGGATGCTGGCAGTCCACAGAGTATGGCACAGGTCTGGTGAGGGTCCCATTGGCTACACACTGTACTGAGAGTCTCTCTCTCTCTCTCTCTCTCTCTCTCTCTCTCTCTCTCTCTCTCTCTCTCTCTCTCTCTCCCTCTCTCCCTCTCTCTCTCTGTGGTCCCTGTGCTTCTCCTTGGAAAGCGACCAGGATTTCATCACAGACCTCCACCCTAATGACCTGATCTAATCACTTCCCAAGAACTCTACCTACAAATACCACAAACAGATTATGTGTCTGCCCGCTAAACGTGGCTTAAACTCCTCCATAACTTGGGAATAGGGGGAGGCAAGCCACAGCGCTTTCTATTTTGGCAAACATTTTTTCCACATCCGTGTCATTCCTTTATACAATAAAAATAAATACATCAGCCAGATGCAGTGGCACATGCTTGTGATCCCAGAATTTAGGTAGGCTCAGGCAGAAGGATCTCAAGTTCAATTTAGCAAGAACTGGTCTCAGAATTTAGAACAAATTTTTTGAAGAACTGGGGATGTAGAGTGCCCCTGGGTTTGATCTCCCAGTATTGCAAAAACAACCAAATAAATTTATAAATGAATAAATATTTCTCCTAAAAGTGTGCGGTGCATGCACATGGGCCTTTGAACAATGAGACCCACAGAGGAGTCAGGCCAGTTAATTCCCTAATCTCTCTGCATCCTTGTGTCCAAGCTAACATGGTCCAGAATGAGGTGGTACCGTAGGGTCACTCACCCAGCCAAATATATTAGGGAAAAAAAATCTCCACTCCATTTGGAACTAATCTTAGCTCTCTTCTGAGCCCCTGCTACATGTCTGGAGGAAAAACGAAACTTTTAGCTCCATCTGCCTAAAATCTAGTCCCATCCAGTAATATAAAATCCTTTTAGCTAGTCAGTCTTTCTGTAACAAAGACATCTGGGGCCTCCTGTAGCTGTCTGTCCCTCCGTCTCCTCCTAACCTGGCATCTGAGCACATGGGAGGAGAGTGGTGCATGGGGCCTGGGGGACAGTGAGAGGAAGGCTGAGGTCTGGGTCTCTAGGCAATGTCCCTTCCTTGCCTGGTGCTGCCTGCCCTGCTGGAGTCTGTGATAATTTCCAGTTCCTGTATAGTTCACTGTTTGCTCTCCTGGCCTATTGACCGACTGATCCTGGGAGTTAAGCCTAGAGTCCTTGTCTTGAGCTGTATCCCTAGCCCTTCTATTTTTCTTTTTTTTAATTTTGAGACATACAGAGGTGTTTTGTACCACATTCATGGGGAAAAGGTATCATAGCCCAGGTTGAGCTTGAATTTAGGATCTTCCTGCCTCAGCCTCCAAGAATGCTGGATTATATAGGTGTATGCTACCATACCTGGCTCCGGCCTTATCTTTTCCCAGCCGGAGCCTTCAGCCCACCCCGTGGCCTGTGGCGAAGGCTCATAGAACCTGGCCCATGTCCTCTCACCTTCTGGGAGGACGCCAGTGACTGTCTTTCATCCTGAAGATGTGGCCTTGATGTGACATATGTGTAGGCACAGCTGCCTATCTGCTGTTTGGCTATGGGAACAAAGATGCCTAGAACAGCCTGGGTCAGGGGACTCTGGGTGTGACTTCTAGAGGGGCTACAGGGGGAGAGAGGGGAGAGAGGACAAAGTACACGAGGAGGTGACATCTGCTGACCTCCAGGCTTCTGCCATAGGGGCTGGGCCATGACTTGCCCATGGTGGCAGCTCTTGGTGGGGACCGTGGGTTTTGGCATCAGGGGGTCAGTGGCTGTGGGTGTCTACAAGGTGCGATAAAAAACCAGGAAGGCTGCTGCCCAGTGCCAGCCAACAGAAGGGCAGACTTGTAAAAACACGAATGTCCTCATTCACCTTACTCACCAGATCTGGCACAGTGTGACTTCTGGTTCTTCCCCAAAGTCAAGATGACTGTGAAAGGGAAATGTTTTGCACTGATTCCTGAATCAGTTCCTGACCGAGGCAGCCATGACAGTGCAACCAAAGTCACGAAAGAGGACTCCAGAACTGCTTCAGAAAGTGGCAAGAACAATGGGATAAGTATGTTAGAAGTGAAGAGGAGGATTTGGAGGGGGATTCATGACAATATATCCTGAACTGCAATTTTGTTGTTGTTGTTCTTTGAAATAGGATCCTGCTATGTAGCCCAGACTAGCCTCGAATTTTCAGTGATCCTCCTGCCTCAGCCTCCTGAGTGCTGAGATTACAGGCTTGCACCACCACACTGGGCATACATTTTAAAAACTCAAACATTCACCATTTTCTTCCATCCCACTTGTACACAGTGGTTTCAGGGCAGTTTGATCACCATCGAGAGATAAGAGTGGAGACAAATGAGTGTGGGACTTCCTTTGGAGTTGAACCACCACTCCAGTCCCCTTCAGAGACATCTCTGCCGGCGTGGCCTCTCTGCATGGCCCCCCTTCACTTGCACCCCTTCCTCCCTCCAGAGGGCCATCCCATCCAGCAGCAGCAGTAGCAGCTGCCTCTAACTCCAAGAAAATCATTCCTTATCAGAGCAGCAGTCACATGCTTGGGACGGCAGAAAGGCATTTCACAAACTATTGATCTGAGAATTAATATATTGCTTTCTGCCCCACATGCTGCACCTCACTGCCATTGTATAAAGTAGCACCCCCAAAATAGCATCAGGGGCAAGACAGAGCCTTCCTGGCCCTTAATTATATTTCACGTACTTCATACATTCATGTTGCTATTGCTCGATCTCTGCCCCTGAGTGCTCACGCCTCTTCATTTCAGATGGGTTCCCTGCCATCTCCCTGTACAGAGCTGAATCCAGAAAGATGTCCACACGTCTACAGCACCCTCCTCCCCAGAGAGAGAAAGCAACCCACCGAATGGGCTATTTACTTTCCTGCCTGCAGAACACTGTAAATGACCCTCGACTTGATTTTTTTGTTTTTGTTTTTGATTTTTAAATTCTTGCAGAAAGCCTGGTTCCCACCCAGGAGGAAAACGTTCCCAACTGCAGCCTGGCAAAGACATTCCATATTTCCCAAGGGCTTGAGTGATGATATACAGCATGGCCATCTCTGCATCTCATGGGGACAAGGACACCTCGGAGTTTGCCCCACCACAGTACTGGCGTGGGGTGTTTCTACAGGAAAATGAGCAAAGTGTGTGCTGGCCAGTGATAGCAGCCCTTCTGAGCGGTACTGAGGCTGTTTTGAGTTGGAGCCACGTTGGTCTCTCTTTATCCACAGAGGCGTCATCCTTCCCACAAGGCAGATGTGGGAGAGCATAGAATTGTCCCAATTCCTCCTGGCTGCTGTGTCCTTTCCTTTCCAGGGGAACGAAAAGTCCCCAGAGACTTGACCATCATTTCCTCCCTCAGTTAATCAACATTAGGGTAACAGGCACATCCCATCCATTGCAGCACGGTGTGTGTGCTCGCTGCTCCACGTAAATAATGAATTATCATGTAATGACCCAGAGATGTGTGCAAGCTGTTGGGGCGAGCGCATAATGGATGCTTTGTTTGTCTTCAGGGATTGTATTACCAGCTTGTAACTGATTAAGCTTTAAAACGCTCTGGGTTACCTGTGTCCTGAAAGGTTCTCCATCAAGTCTCCGTCTGGCCCCGTCTGCATAGGACTTCAGGAGGGCCTGATATTTGCTTTTGGCCCCCCTGTTTAAAAACGGAAGGTATTTCACCCTGCTCATCCATCACCAGGCCCGCCAGTTGCTTTTCCCTCCCTTGGCTTTTAGAGGAAGCACGTGGGAAGACCTAGGCAGTGGAAATGGCCCTGAGTTATGTCTGTTTTTAGCACAGAGTGCTTGAGGACGCAAGTCAGGGCTCATTAAAAATACGAATGTGGGAGCTTATAGAATTGGCCACTTTAAACACAGTCGTCTACACCCCAGTGGTTCTCAAACTGTTTTATAGTAATCTGGGTTTTTATGAGGCATCACTCAGTATCTGTGTGCATAACACACACCAGTGTATTTCCCTAAGGCCTAGCTGGGCCCGGTATTCAGTAGATCACTTCAGCCAGCCAAGAAGTAAGCGTTCCATGATTAACATAAGAAACACCTGTCACTTTGTCAATGTTGACACCGATGCGTGACAGTTATGTTTCGACTATGTAGAGGGATTATATGAATTTCTGAGCATGGGTGTATTTATACTTTTTAGTTTAAGCTTCAGAATATTTTACATCATGTAAAATTGAATATAACTTCATCTAGTCTGAATTTAATTGTGTGTAGAATACTGGGGTTTGGCTTTCTTTGTCAGGAATTGTGTGTTGGCTGCGTGGGGTGGCACACACCTGTAATCCCAGTATGCTGGGAGACTGAGGCAGGAGGATGGAAAGCTCAATCTCAGCCTGGGCAATTTAACAACTAGTGAGATCCTATCACAAAAGATAAATGAGTGCTACGGAGAAAGGGCTGGCTCAATGTGCTGGGTTCAATCCCTAGAATCACCAAAATGGATGATGTTTGTGCTGAAGTGGCTGAGCTCAGTGTGTAAGGACAGAGAAAACCCGCGCAACTGCCCGTAAAGGGTTGGCCCAGAGAGCAAGCACTGGGAAGAGAAATTATAAGAGGAAGTCAGAGATCACTGGTGAAAGAAAAGGATGATTGGAAATGAGAGGAAGAAATGAATCACGGTGATCAGACAGAATTATCAGTAAGGGCCCCTAACAGCCAGCACAGAGTATAGGGCTGAGAGGCGAGTGCTCTGAATAATTACACTGCACACCTTTAGGTGGAAGGTCTTCCTCTGACATCGAAGATGCTCATCCCAAACTGCAAATGGGATGTACATCCAGAGAAAAAGCAAGACATGATCTTATCTCCTCAATCTTGCTGAACACATTTATTACTTTCAATAGGTTTTAGTGGATTCCTTGAGGTTTTTCTACAAAGTCATGTCATCTGAGAATAGGAATCATTTTTTCAATCTTCTTTTCCATTTGGGTTGCCTTTTATTTTTCTTGCCTAATTGCCTTGGCTAGAACCTCCAGGAGAAGTGGACAACCTAGTTGTGTTGCCATGGATATGAGAGTGTGTGGTTGGGTCAGTCCGGGTTGGGGAAGTCTGTAGAACTGAGAGTCTGAGTAACCTCCCGCGTAGAACACACTGCTGATTAAAGCTCAAGTCATAAAAGAATGTGTGAACTTGAGTCTCGTGTTCAGATTGTGAAAACCCAGCAGTAACCACAGTAATTGTTTAGAGCTTAGAGCAATCAAAGATTATTTTTCAGGGAGGAGTAGTTGATCGCTGGTGTTGTATACAATTGCTGGTGCATGGTATTAATAGAAATCAACCAACTTTGAGTTGGTTTTATGGCTGCTTTTGAATTCTCTGCAATTCTCTCTTTTGCCTGCACCCAGTGTAGGAATGGCACTCACTGGCCTGCCTGTGCAGTACAGCTTGCCCTGGAGGGGGGACACCCTGGAGCCCTACTTGGATGGATGCAAGTCTCTCTCTGATGTGTGCACAGGTTTGCACACGGCAGGGACCGTGTGTAGTGCTTCCTTCCCTTTCTCCTTTGTGATTGGGCACAGAAGCCCCATGCACAGGCCTTCAGAGCTGAACCTTGAGGGATGGCTCTGGGAGCTGGGTCCAGAGGAGGTGATGACCGTGGGGAGCGGGGGAGTGGCAGTGGGGTAGTGCCAGAGACTCTAGAGTGGAGCCAACACCATGCGTCGATTCTGCTCTCTCCTCCCTGTGCCATCTGGGCCAGGTGGCAGGTCTTTCGGTTTCCCTTCTTCGCAGTGGGCGTAAGGTGCCATCTCCACCTGCCACCACCTGTGCCTCTCTCCTTTCTCCTCCACCTCTTTGCTGCCTGTCCCAGAATGGAAAGTTCTGTTACTGCCACTTCGTTACTGAGCCTCTAGGAGGAGTGGAAGGTTGGAACGAAAGAGAGAAACCACCTGCGAACAGCCCCCTTGCCTTCCGGAGCTCAGCAGAGCACAGGAGGGGTGTGAAGTGGGCATGGCTTCCTTCCTTGAGCCCACTCGTTGAAGTCAAACCTTTCTACGGGCACGAGAGAGGGTGGGTGGTTTTGAAAAAGGAACTGCACACTCCTGCATTAGCTGGCAGAGCAGGGAGCCCCAGAAGGGGCCTCTTGGTGCTCACAGCTTCTGAGGACAGAGCCCTACCTTCCTCCTCAGCTGCTGTGGCTTCACCCTGTCTCCCGGGGTCCCAGGAGGGCTGCGCCTGCTGTGGTCACTGACTGACACTCCACCTTTTGCCTTTTCCTGGCTCACGTGCTTGCTCTCTACCTGGGATTTCTGGGACCACCTCCCAAATAAACAATATGGTCTTGAATCTTTGTTTGGGAGTCTGCTCCTGGGCCCCCCAACCCAAGCCAGAAGAAAAAGCAAAGGGGGAAATCAGAGAGAGAGAGAGAGAGAGTCTCTCAGCAATCAGGAGAGGCCAGAGCTACCTCCGTCTTTCATGGTTCCTGTGATCCTCAACAAGTGATAATTTGCCAAAAACAGCCACAAGGTTGCACACATTTAACATATTTTCCGGGAATAGCTTATTCTTCTGACATCCAGTTCAATGTCACCTTTTATTTTTTCACAAATTGAGTAAAGTGCTATTTTGAAAATATTTGGATTCTTTCTGCAGGATGGGTGGTGGTGTGGTTCAGGATGCTGCATCACCAGGAAGAGAAGCTCTCTTTTCCAGCATGTTAGCATGTCACTGTCCCCGCATTTGGAGATGACATCAGGCTTCTGTGTGGGAAACCCTCGGGGAATGTGAGGTCAGTGTCTCGAGAAGCAGTAATTCACTTCGGAAGCTCTTCCCGCAGCTGTGGAAAGGGAGTAAGAGTAGTCGCCGTGCTGGTCTGTTTGACAGAGCAAAGATACTTCACTCAGACCCCCGTGGATGGTGGGAGAGAGAGAGCAAAAGAGGGAGGGAGGGAGAGAGGAAGGGGGGGAGAGAGAGAGAGACAGAGAGACAGAGAGAGAGACAGAGAATCAGAGAGACAGAGAGACAGAGACAGAGAGAGACACGGAGAAAGAGTGTGTGTGTGTCTTCATCAGCTCACACCGGTCTCTGACATAGGGTGGAGCCAAGTAGGGCTTTTTGTGGCTTCTTTAACGTTTCCAGGCTTTGGTGAGTGTCAGATAAAAGGTGATTTTGAAATGTAAAAGGCTGCTCTGGTTCCAATAAAGTTTTATGGTCAGAATTGTCTAAATAATAGTGACAACTCTAAAGAAAGAAAGAAATACAGCCCGGGTGTGCAAGGCCACTCTCCTGCTTGGGAAGGTGACAGAACTATAGGAGGGCAGAAAGGACCACAGACCTGGGGGTGCAAGGGGCAGCTGGCTTGAGAAGCTAACCGGGTTCCTACCAGCAGGAAGACGTTGGAGAGTGAAGCTGTCTCCTCCCCAGAGGTGACCTTGGCCGAACTCCTTCCTCTGCCTCTTCACCTCCCTTTTGAGGGCTTCATCCGTCCCTGTGGTTCAGCCCTGTCTTTTGCCTGGACGGCTCCCAACTCCTCTCTCCAAGCCAATCTCTGGTGCTGTCTCTGCCGCAAAGCCCCCCCACCCTCAGTTCCTGCCCACCGAAAGGCTAACTGCACCACTGCACCTGCTATTCAAGGCACCTTCCTATGCACCGGCCATTGTCGGATGGAGCCCCTGTGAAGAATCTCAGTAACTCCCCCCTGTACCTTCTTGCCTCAGTTAGTCCTTCCCCAGGAGCCGACTCTAACTAAGACAAGGCTTTCGGGGCATGAGGTTTACTTGGGAAATGATTTAGGAAACAGCAGTAGGGGCAGGGAAATGAGATTCAGAAGGAGAAGCAGTTAGTGTAGGACACATTGATGACCAAGTCGTGCAGTGCGGCTTAGGAATGAAGTTCATTTTAATTTCTTTCGCCTGTGCACCTGTGCTTTTCCCTGCAGAGACGACACTTTCAATGAGGTTCACCGCCCCCAGGATTGTGGCTGATAAGCAATCTCGGGAACTGGGGTTCTTATATACTGGTTCTTTGCCCACAGGTCCCCTAGGCACTGAAGTGCAGACACCGCTCAGGGAAGCCAAGAGGTCCTTGCTGACAGGGTCCGGTCCTCAGGAGGAGCCTGGCTGTGCCCACCTCGCTCTGAGTAAATCAGTCCCCATTTTGTGGAAACCAATGCTAAGAGAAGGTCAGTAATTATCCCATGGCCACAGACTCTGAGCCAAACTTAGGTCCTGGGAGTCACATCCAGGTCTACCTGGTTTCCAGCACTGCTTGCTAGCTCCCTGGAGAGTCCCTCGTCTCCTGGTGTAGCCTCTCCTTCCCTCTCCATGCCCCATACTCAGTGCCAAGAGAACAGGAAAAAGCACTGTACAGGAAAAAGCCTAGGTGAGTTCCATGCACAGGGCCCTGGGGTCACTGCCCTTTCACTCTGTGCTCCAGGGACACCTTCAGCCTTGTCACCTGCACTGGGAAGTCAGATCTCCTCTGCCACCTGAGTTACTCCACGTGTAATGTGAGGATGGTGCGTAAAAAGACTGTCAGATAAAGGAGACTAATCCATGTGTATAGTAACAACAGGCCCCAGGAAGCTGTCTCTTTCTTAGAGTGTGACTACATTTTGTTCTGGGATTTGGATTTTCTGTCTAACCTTTAGAATCCTGCCTTTATGTTTTACTTGCTGCTTTTGACTAAGGACAAGAAGAAGGGTGGGAAGTTATCCAGAGAGCGAAACCAGGCCACAATGAAGTGGGAACTTCGTAGTGAAAGTCACATCTGGGTTTCCCTCCTAACGAGGGACTGGCACTTGGGGTCAGAGACCACATTCATAAAGAATCCCAACTTCCCTCCACAGTTCCAGCTGCCTAATGACTCGGCATAAATACTTCCCCAAGAGCCAACAAATTAGTGACTCACAGGACCCTTGGAAGCTTTGTAAGCAGCAAAGAAACTAAAAGACCAAATTTGTTTGGCTCAGAGTTATTGGGATCAAACTGGATTTTTTTTTTTAACTCATTTGTTTCCAAAAATATAACATGTCTTGTGGCCAAGGACGTCTCTAATGCTGAGGATAATGGCAGGGGACAGAGACAAGCTGTGGGCCATTGACTTTGGGCAAATCATGCCTTTCTCCCAGTTTTCCAGGGCAAAAGATCCCATTTTCGCTGAACCGAAAGAGTAACGTGTTAGTTGCGTGGGGAGCCTGCAATCTGGGGCCTTTGGGAATATTCATTTCAGTTAGGCAACAAATATTTATTGAGCCTGGATCTGTTCGAGGCTTCAGAGTCTACACTGCCCAAATGCAGCTGGCTGGGGAGGCTGGAACATCATGACATCCTGCACATCTGGGGTGGAGGCAGCCACCCTCTGCCCACTGCTCTGTGACCTCAGACAGCCTCAGTTTGCCCCCTTGGGGAACTGGATTATAGGGAGTTAAATAGGACCCCCTCCCCTATTCACATTCACTGGAACCTCAGATTGTGGCCTTTTATGGAAACAGAATCTCCGCAGATGTTACCGGGCTCTTGAGATAGCATCATCCTGGATGCAGGGTGTGGTTTTGTTATAAAAAGAGGCCACAGAGAAAGACTCAGGAAGGGTGGAGGCAGAGGCTGGAGTGATGAGGCAGGGATTGCTGGCGACCCCCAGGGGCTCACGGGGAGAGTTGGAACAGATTCTCCCTTGGAGCCAGGAGGAATGATCCTGCCAACACTTTAACCTCAGATTCTGGCCTCCAGCACTGAGAGAGAATAGTTTCGATTGCTTTAAGGCACCAAGGATTTGTTATTAGAGCCCGAAGGGATACTCCACCCTCCATCTCTACTCCAGAGAGAATTACAACACCGAGCATGGCAAGAAGGGTGCATGTGTTTGGTCGCTGTCGACACACAACCAGCAGTAAACCTTCTCTCCATCCTAGATGAATTACAGATGTTCCTCATTTAACGATGTACTTAATGACTGTTCAGATTTACCGAGACCTGCTGTTGGGACTTATAATCCGCCTGTCAGACTTACGACCTGTCTTTTTTTGGTACAGTTCTGGTCATTTTATTTATAGAGCCTCAATGTCTTTTTTTGTACAGTACACCTTGTTTACTCAGTACTGTAATTTTTGCTGGTTGTACTGTACAGTACTGTAGTTTTATGTTCTGTTATATGTTATAGCACTGCAGGTAAGTGTGATGCAAATAAAAGCAATGTCATCAGGTTGGAGCTCCCTTTGACCATTTCTTTGTTCTGAAGATTGTAATGTAATACTGCATACAATTCCTCGTTTAGTGAACAGATTCATTTACGGGCCTAGTTACAGAAATGGAACTCAGTCATTAAACAAGGAATATCTGTACTAGGCAGTATCGAGCTATTGGTTAGTATTAGTTATCTCTCTTTTTCCTGGTCTATTTGCTGAAAAGGATCATAATGTAGGTGCAAGTTCTTTGGCCTGGTTTAGGTGCCCTGCTGAGCTTTTCCATTTGTTTTTGGATTGTAATAGACTGGTCAGTGTCCTGCCCATGTGCCATGTGGCCACCATTTCTGCTCACACTAACCAGCCCATGGCATGTAATTGTGGCAGGCATGACTGTTTCTGAGATCTCTCTGTTTTCCTGTCCTCTGGCTGCTGGTTCTGCACCTGCTCAGCTCTCACATGGAATAGGAAGTTTGACCCCCTCAGGAAGACCTTCAACCAAGGACCCATCAAAGTGACTGAAGACATTCTCCAGCTCTCTCATCCCCAGCTGGGATGGATCTAAGCTGCTCAGGAGCACACATGTTACTGCCTTTCTTCTCCTATCACTTTCTTATGGCTACCACAATGAATGGCCACAAACTTGGTAGCTTAAAACAGCGAACTCTGCACTCTCACCATTCTGGAGATTGGAAGTCTCAAATCAGTATTCCTGGGTTGAAATCAAGCATCATCAGGGCCATATTCCCTCCAGAGGCCTGGAGAGAGTCCTTTCTTGACCTCTGCCAGTTTCTGCTGGCTGCAGCAATCCCTGGTCTTCTCGGTCCCTCCAGTCTCTGCCTTTTCAGCCAAATCTCCTTCTCAGGATATACACATGGCTGCATTCAGGGCCTGCCCCACAATCCAGGTTAATATCCTCACCTTAAAAATCTTAACCATTTCAAAGTCCCCTTTTGCCAGGTAATGCACCATTCACCTGTTTCAGAGGTTAGGGTGTGGACATCTTTTCTGGGGAGTAGCATTATTCACAGCACCACAATGCTCTTCCTGGACTTCTCATTTTCTTATCAATGCTCCTGGAATCAATTTCCTGATAAACTACTTGCATTCAGTGCTTCCTGTGGCATCAGCTTCCAGAGGGACCTCACCTCTGACAGTGGCTTTCACAGGGCATGAGATCCAGCCTTCTGAGGAATCGTTTAGAATTTGCTGCACTCACATTTCACTAACAATTGTCCTTACATGAGACTGAGCGTGTTGTTAACATCTGTGAAGGCTTATTGACCCCTGTCTTGTTACTTTTCTCTCATTGTTGAGACAAAATACCTGATGCACAGAATTAAGGAAGAAAAGGTTTATTTAGCTCACAATTTGTGAAAGTTTCAGTCCATACTCAGCTGGCCCCAGAAGGCAGTGGCACATGGCAGAGGGCAAGAGTTCATGGTGCTGGAAAACAGCGAAAGCAGCAAGAGTGAAGAGGGAGGAGCATCAGAGAGCAAGCTTCTTTCCCTCCCTTATATTGTATGCGAGCTACCCTCCCCAGGACAGGAGTAACACTCACACCTATAAACACACACTGGACCACGAATCAATCAAAAACTCTGGAAGCCTGCCCTATAACTCCATGAGGCTTTGGGGGGACATCTAGACACAAACCATAACATTCTGCCCCTGGTCTCCCAAAGACTCATGTACATCCCTTTGTGCAAAAGGCATTTTAGTCCATCTCTAAGAGTTGCCAAAGTCCTAACAATTTCAGCATTGCTGAAAAGTCCAAGTCCCAAGTGTCCTCTGAGATGTAAGGCAAGCTCTTAGCTGCAAGTCCCTATACAAATGAAAAGTTAAACTCTTCCGACATTCAGTGGCACAAGGTAAACACTACCATTCCAAAAGCTGCAAACAGGGAAATACGAAGAATTGAGAGCAAAGCAAGTCCCAAATCCAGCAGAGCAAACATTAAGTCCTGTAGGTCCACACGCAGAACCCCAGGCGATCTGAAGCACACTGTGAGGTCCCAAGGGCTCGGATGGCCCCACTCCTATGGCACTTCTGGTGGCTGTAGCTTTGTGTACTGTCCTCCCAGGGGCACACTGCCTGGCCTCCCAGGTCTTCTGAAATCAGGGTGAGAGCATTTTTAACCTCAGAACTCTTGCATTCTGCATGCACCTAAAACTAGCCGCATGTGGATAACGCCAAGGTCTGCTGCCTGCTAAATCAGTAGCCAGGGTTTCTTCTTTCTTGGCTGTAAGGATCCAGTGCCTAGATGGCTGAGTTCACTGAACCTGATTCTGAGGAACAAATTTTCTATACCGCCACCGTTTTGGGAGCTGATATAGCCTCCGCCTCCATTCTGGAGCTGCTGCCATTGTGGAACATGGTGCTCTGTGGCTTTTTTCTCAAACCAAAGTCTTTCCTTTGCAGTTCTGAGGCTGCAAAGGGTGGAGACTTGCTGCTTCTTGTGATGCCCTTGGGCCGTCTTTTCAATTCTCTTGTTCCTTCTCAGCAATGGAGATCTCAACTCTATCTTTGCAACTCACAGCTTTACTGAAGCTTCCTTTCTGGTCAAACTCACAATATTTTAAATCATCCTGCTGGGCTCTTTGCTCTGGATTCTTAATATAAATCCAGCTGAAAGCCTCCAACAATAGGCATGCCTGTGCCTCAACATTCAACTGCCTTAAAATTTCTTCTGCCAGATTAATTAGTCCACCACCCTTAATCTTAGTCTCAGGCAACGTCTCAGGACACAAGCAAAATGCAGACAAACATTTTGCCAAGCCATAACACACATCATCTGAAGTCCAATAACCAATGCAGTCCTTTATCACAGCAGAAACCTCCCGAACCCAGTCTTTACCGGCAGGATTTCTATCATCCTTCTGGTCTACTGAGCTCTGACCAGCGTCTCCTATACAGAACAGCCAAAGGTATTCTAGCACTTCTCTTTCAGGTGAAATCTCTGAACCTTTCCAAGCACTTCCCACAGGCCATTTCTGAAGGCTGTTGAACCACATGGTCAGGTATAGTAGTAGCAGCAATGCCACTTCTCTGGTACCAAATTTTGTCTTAGTGACTTACATGAGATTGAGCCATGCTGTTAATATCTGTGAAGGTTTATTGACCTCCAACCATAATTCCAAGGTGGAGGGTGTTATTGCCTTGTGAGTGTTAATAATCCAGAAAAAGAAATCCATAATTTGAAATAGCCAGTAGGAGAGCCACAGGATAGAGGGAGCCCAAGCCTCATCGCTATGGTGGTCACTTGAGTGGGCTGTCAGGGCCAGGTATGACACAAGTGAGCTCTGCCCTGTATGAGGGTGGGGAGAGATGGCACCCTAATTTCCTAGGGTCCTGTTATTCTGCACCGATGTTGAGGTCATGATCCCTTGTTACTGGTCTCAGTGTTCACAGGAGTGGGGTGTGTTGACAGTCACTGTGCTGTGCTTGGAGATGTATGTTTGTTCACTTGATCATTCATTCATTCATTTATAGTACAGTTCTGACTGGGTGGGAGGGATCTTATGGGTAGGGGAGGGAGGCTTTCCTGAGGGAGTGATGCTTCAGTAGAGACCCAGGCACGAGAAGGAGCCACCAGGAGCTAGAGAGCACATCTCTGCAGATCTGACAGGCCATAGTGCGCCAGAAGGGAGCAGAGAAAATACCTTGGAGGGTCCAAGGAGCAGTCCAGGGGCACAGCTGTGTCCAGTGTGGTGACAGGTCAGGAGTGTATCAGCTGGGACCACCTCTGGAATCTACTGAGGCCTGGGACCAGCCCTGATAGATGCTTTGAGACCATCCTTTCTCTGGCCTTCGGGCAGAAAGCTCCAGAGAGAGTGAGGGTGGGAGCAGGAACCCAGAAGAGGCCATTTGGCATTCAAGGGGTCACAGTGGTGGCTGGACTGCGGCACTTTGGCTTTATACTGTGTTACAGGCCGAACTGTGTACCCCAACCCTCCAGTTCATTATGTTGAAGCCCTGACCCCCAGGGCCTCACAGTATCAGTGTGTTTGCTTAGGAAACAAGACCTTTAAAAAGATGACTGATACATGGGAAAATGCTCGTCATCGCTGGCCATTAGAGAAGTGCAAATTGAAACATCCATGAGACCCCACCTCACCCCGATAAGAATGACTATTGTCAAGGACTCAAAAAAAGCAACAAATGCTGACTGTGGGGGAAAAGGAACTCCCTACGCTGTTGGTGGGAATGTAATCTAGTACAATCATTATGGAAATCAGTATGGGGATTCCTAAAAAAACTACACACAGAAATTCTATTTGACACAGCTATATGTTTTCTGGGTAACTTCTTGGAAGAGTTAATGACATCATACTACAGCAATACATGCACACCCATGTTTATCACACCACAGCCTATAATAGCAAACCATGGCAATGGCCTATATGTCCCTCAGCAGATGCATGGATAAAGAAAAGTTGGCATTTATACACCATGGAGTACTACTGTGCCATAAGAATGATAGACTTTAGTTATTTGTAAAAAAATGGATGGATCTTGAGACCATAACGCTAAGGGGAATATGCCAGATAGAGGACAAACATTGCATGGTTTCTCTCATATGAGAAAACCAAAATGTAAATAATTTAAAAAAATTAGCCAAGCTAAGAAACAGGTAGACACTGTGGAGATGGGGAGGGGACCTGGGAAAAGGGAGAGGGGGAAAGCAGAGGCAGGTGTGTGTGTGTGTGTATATATATATATATATATATATATATATATATACACACACACACACACACACATATATATATACATACACACACACACACACACACACACACACACATATATATACATACACACACACACACACACACACACACACACACACACACATATATATATATAGGCAGAAGAGAAAATATCTTGGAGGGTCCAAGGGGCAGGCCAGGGGCACAGTTGTTTCCAGTGTGGTGACAGGTCACAAGTGCATCAGCTAGGAGCAGCTCTGGAATCTGGATATATATATCCAGCTCCCAAGTGGGAAGTATGCATGCAAACTACATATTGCAAACATACTTAAAAAAGGTGACTGAGATAAAATAAGGTCTTTGGGGTGAGCCCTAAGCCCGTCTGGCTGGGGTCCTTATTTGAAGAGAAGAGGACACAGATGCATACAAAGTGACTGGGAGAGGGCACCTCTGTAAGCTAAGGAGAGGCTGCAGGAGAAACTCATGTGCTGGTATCTCCACCTCAGACTTTTTGCCTCCAGAATAGTGAGCCGATCGGTTTCTACTGCTGAACATGCTCAGTCTGTGATTCTTTGTTATGGCAGTTGAGCTGACTGATACACACTGTGTGGACTCAGATTGGCTCCCTTTTCCTCCAGGTTTCTCTAGATGTCTTGCCTCTTCTTTGCTCTCTCCTGGATACAAGGATTCCCTTGCCAACCTGTCCTCCCACTAGCAGACAGAAGCCCATTGGCCTCCTGTCCTCTGCTGCCCACATCCCAGGATTCTGCATGAGCCTCCTAGAGAATCATTCAGACCTTCTGAACTGTCCCTCTGCTGCCCCCTCTCAGCAATTTCCCAAGCACATAAATGACAGTCACTTTTACATTATGGAGATAGACAAAAGTTAGCATTTAGCAGAGAAAGGGGCTTCTTTTTTTTTTTTTTTCAAATCATATAACTCTAAATTACCTTCAATTTCCTAAATGGAATTTGGCTTCAGATTCACTCTGGTATAGAGTAGTCTGTAATGAGATTATATTATGTTTAGGGGAAAACATTCAAATGACCAAGATAATTAATTTTGCATAACAACCAACATATAGTAAGATCCAGAGCCATAACTCAAAGCCCAAAACCTGCAGGAGCCCCTGGGGTGATAATGTTTCTTTCAAAATACAGCCACAAAGACAGCTGCAGGGACAGAGAAACACAGAGGTTTTTATAGCTGGAAATGTCAGGTTCTTTCTGTTTCTGGCCACAATCCTGTTTTCTCAGGAGCTGTCATTTGGGAGGAGCTCTCCAGGGTTTGCAAAGATGAAAGAAACCCTCAGACCCCCAAAAACATCCTGGAAGAAGCTTTTGAGAACTGTCCATCCCCAAGGATGGAAGATGTTGGGCCCAGCTAATGATACGGTGTGTGTGTGTGTGTGTGTGTGTGTGTGTGTGTGTGTGTGTGTGTTTTCAGTGCATGCACTTGGCTCACAATGGCAAAAATAAGATCAAACTCTTCTTGAATCTTTGACTCCTTACTGCCGGGTGGCTTTATTTGCATGATTTTAGATTTATCTGAACATCTGGGAAGGATTTGATGCAGCCACAATTTTCTGGTTTTGATTCATTGTTAAAATCACCGCAGAAATAGTCAAGGCCTGGCATAATGCCCACCTCCTTGCATATCTCTTGGCTGCACCTAATTCTAACACACATTCAAGGACTATATGTTAGTGTGGGAACCAGAGAATCTACATTTTCATTTAGGATCTGCCTCTAGCTGGTTACACGTCCTCAGAAATACATTCTTGTATGCAAACTATGGTACATAAATGTCCATATCAGTCCTGTTACCAAAAGCCAAAAGGTAGGAACAACTTGAATGTCCACCAGTGAATGAGTGGATGGTAAGCTGTAGGCCATCCATCCATATAACAGAATATTACTCAGCCTTGGAAAGGAAGGAAGTGCTAAGATAGACTACAGCGTCAATAGCCTTGAAAATATTGTGTTTGGGGAAAATGCTGTACACAAGGGACTCAGAGCATGTGGTTCTATTTCTCTGAAATACACAGAAGGGGTTGGCTCCTAGAGACAGAAAGAAGATTATGGGGTGTGGGGGAGGGATGGAGAGTGACAGCTTAGTGGGAGGGGTTTTCTGTCCAAGAGATGAAGACGTTCTGGAACTAGATAGAGGTGGTGGTTGCATAGTACTAAATGTACTAAATGCCACCAAATTATACACTATAAGGTGAACTGTACATTCAACAGGGTTAACGTTTTATTTTGTGACTTTCATTTCATTAATAACAAGTTCCTCCCTTCTCGATCTCCTACTAGGTTGGAGATACGAGGTTGTGGAGTCACCATTTTGAAAAGTTAGGGTGTTGGACCAGAAACAGAGATTTCAAGTTTTGAGGTTATACAACATTTAGCCAGCTGACGTTTAATTGTGCCTTTTTTTTTTTTTAATTGTGCCTTAAGAGTGTCTTTAAAAACTCTAAGTCTGTTTTTGTTTTGTGACAGTTCGCCCTCCCCAGTGAGCTTTACCTCTGGCACCTGTCTCCCTTGCTAATTCTGGCTGGCCCTGCCATTGGCTTTCCTGAAAGAACACAGCAGAAGGGAGATGATATAATTTCCATAACATATGGAGCACATTGTGTACTGTCTCTCCATGGTGGCACATCCCTGTGATCCTACCACTCTTGGAGGCTGAGGCAAGAGGGTGGCAAGTTCAAGTGGTCTGGACAACCGAGTGACTTAGCAGGACCCTGTCTCAAAATAAGAAATAATAAAGGTCTGGCGATGTAGCTCAGTGTTCATTCCTTAGTACCACCCTCCCATAAACCTGCAGCCATTGCCTCTCCCTGGGGGACTGGATGCAAAGCTATAAGCCCACTGGGTGACCTGAGTGAGCAGCCTCAGACATCCCCCACAGGCTACCCCAGATCACACAGCCCTGCTGAGTGCAGGGGCCCTCAGCCTAGTGTGCAAGCTCTTGCACAGTGGTGACTGCTGTAGACACTAGATCCAGGGGTTTGTTCCACAGCAACCACTGTGGGAACGCACTCGCCGCTGTCCTCATGCTGTCCCTCACACCTGGCCCGGTCTCACACCCATGCTGTAGGCCTGGCCTGCGAGCCTCTGTGTAGCCCTGAGAGCAGCAGTCAGGATCCCTGTCTCCATCCGGGGCTGGCATGTTCAGATTCCTCATGTCCCAGCCTGAGCACATGGAGGAGTCACGGTCAAGACCTTTAAGGGGGTGCGTCTATCTGCGGTCTCAAAGAGACCAGACCAACAGGATAAACATGCGTATGTATATATACAGACATATATGTATACACATATGTGCATATAGAGATGTGTATATATAGCTATATCTATACACAAAAGGGAGCTAGACACACACAGATGTTAAGAAATTGGCTCATGGCTAGGTGTGGGGGCACATAACCATAAGCCACTCCTTTGGGAGGCTGAGGCAGGAGGAGCATGCATTTCAGCCTAGCCTGGGCAACTTAACAACTTAGCAGGACCCTGTCAAAATAAAATAAAACAAAGTAAAGTAAGGTAAAAGTAAAATAAAATGGGTTTGGGGTATAGCTCAGTGCAAAGGCTATGGGCTTAATCCTCAGTACTGCAACAAAACAAAGCAAAACAAAAACAACAAAAAAGGACTCCTGCATGAGGGAGGGTGGCAGGTCTCAGATGCCCAGGGCAGGCCAGCAAGAGTGCAAGAGGGGCGATGTGACATTATATCCACAGTTCAGACAGTCCCAGGCAATGTGCAGGCAGAATCCTCTCTTCCTTGGAGGATATCAGCATTTTTTTTCTCCTGAGTCCTTTACCTGATAAGATGAGGTCCGCCCACATAATAGAGGTTATCCGATATTCATCTCATCTTCACAACATGTACACCAGGGTTTGAGCATATGTCTGGGTACCATGGCCCAGTCAACCTGACACAAAATTAGCTATCCTGCAGGGCAATGAACTGTGAGTGAACCTGTGGTGTGCAGGCTTCCAAATTAAACTTCTATCCTGACCTTTTGGGTTTCATTTATGTTTTGGGTTCCTCTCTCCCAGTGTCAGTGTTGCTGTACCCTTGATGGGCCTGTTCCTCACCTCTGCCTTGGAGGACCAACCTTGGGCTCCTGGAGCTGCTGGGCCAAAGGTGCAGCTAGGAGGGGCACCTTTTAGTTCCTGACCTCAGCTCAGCCCGTCTCCAAGGCCTGACTTTCCCTCCTGCACTCCTCCCGCCTACAACAGCTGGCCATGCAGCCTCAAGGTCTCCTTTTTTTATTTTTTTATTTTTTTTTTATTTTAGAAACATAAAAGTACAAAAACATATTGACAAACAGACACCCATTATCATAGAAAATAGTACAATCACAACTAATCTATAGACAAGGTGATATGGTCTCAACAGTAGTTGTTGTTTTATCCATTGATATCTTCG